>JZKD02S1302520.1:506430-523100 GCA_000966675.3 Picea glauca
GGGGCATTACATACACCCACCCTTCAAGAAACTTCGTCCCGAAGTTATGATCATTCACAATATGAGGAGAATTTATGACACAACTTCTATTTATCTTTCGTGATAGAAAACCTTGCGTTATATTGGTCTCATTGGACAATGACTTGATTAAAACATGTCGAGGCTATTAATATATTGATTGCAACTACACCTATTTAGTAGGCACCTTACTATGTCTTGACTCTATTTTATTACCATTGGTAATTAAATTAATGAAACGACATGCTTCTCTTACAAATTTATTCTTCCTAAGTTGTATATTAAAGTATAGTCTTCTAGTTTGATAGCCAATTAGAATCTTATCTCATTATTGGTTCTTTAGTTAAGTGAATCTTATATTGATTTCATTTATAATTTAAGCCAAGCATATAATTCCACCTAGAATATCTTAAAAATTATAACCAATTATCACTGACTTTACTATCACTCTAACTTGAGTGATACAGTACATATGCCATCATAAAATTTCGCATGCTTAGGAACATTGACTAATATACTACTAAATGATTTTCATGTGATGTCATCACTTCATTGTTTGTATGTCCATTGTCCTAAATATCTCTCTTTTCTTAAGTTGTATAGATTATATCTCAAACAAGTTAAATGTGGACTATGGGAGACTCTTCATCATAGTCAGGGAAAATCATGATTTCTATCCAGAATTCGCTATGACAAACGTCCATATATCTAAAGAGAACCATGTTGACATGTGGTCTAGTGAACATTTCCAGATCAAGAATAGGTTCACTATAAGTATCTATTCCAAAATCAAGGGACACGAAGCATTCTCTCCAAAGAACATCAAGCCCCTTTCATGGGTGCTCTCTTCATATTCAATATTCAAGCATATTCAATAGCTTGGGAACATCTTTCACATGGGCTTCATCTTTAACTTGTGTTCTTCATCAACCAACATCTATTAAGGTACTTATCACTCCTCCTATTAATGTTATAGATCCTTCACAATATATACCTAAACTCTACTACTCTGGTAAAATTAAGTAAAAATCATCAATTAAACACAATTTGACTTAACATTACATTGGCGGATAGGAAGTAGTCAATATACCTAATCACACATTATGATATAAATAAACATATTATCATGATGTTTTGCTTATCATTCTAAACTCAAGTTATAGGTTCACATCATAGGCCCACTTACAGTATACCATATCACCACACTAACCTAGGTAATTGATTAAAGACAATCCATAATTGCTATTGTGGTAGACTTGGCACAACAACCCCTCTAGGCTCAAGACTTTCCCACTCACACTTAAGTATAAAAGTAACCCAAGTGCATAAGATACATTCCTAAGCCATCAAAACCTTCAATAGCACACCACACCAATTTCTCCATTAACTAAGTAATATTTTATTAGCCAATGGTAAATTTCCACATGACCTTCCCTCTTCTGAGAATTAAGTACCACCAGAAAGGTCATAAAAGTCATCTATATATTCTCACACACAAGACACATAATACACAATAATTAAGAGTAGAACACATCATTAGTTGTTTCTGATAATCATAAATATTATGGAGACCTTAAAATTTGTTGACCTCCCTATGAATCCCACCACTTTTTCCTCACAAGTTGTCATTGTCTCTCTTGCAATGATGATACATCCTTACTCTTAAGAATGTTGAGACTGGTTAATTTAGATGATTCTAACCAAGCCCTCACATCCACTTGCATAGTGTCCTTTACCATTTATACAATTTGTACGCATGCCTATGATTTCACTTGAAACTAGGTTCAGTCTTAGCCTCCCACTTACTCGTTAAGTGGAGGATTGATGCAGAAGCATCGCCAGCACATCAAGTGAGACAGCGCGGAGTGGAAGATAGATGGACAAGCCAACACACATTTTTGAATTGCTTTGGAATTGTTGCGCGATCTTAAATGACTCATTAAGAGATGGCGCACTTGTACATTGTAATGTACCTTGAGCGGATAGCTCTCATCCTTAGGTAGATAGTCAACATTTAATATAGTTAATGTTGGTAGATAGGAATTAATTTTAGATTTGATAGCTTTCGAGTCCAAGAGGGAAAATGGATATAGACACCTTCATTGTATGATTGTAACATTATTGAACAGGAGCAAGAAGAGAAGAGCAAGTAGAGAACTGTGTGAAAACACTCATGTACAAACATTTGAATTAATAGAAGAAAGCTTTGATTCAAATTCATGGTTTGTGTTGTTTCTCTATGTATTGATGTTATGCTCATGAATGATTGCTCCCTGTCATACATTTTATTTTATATGCTATGTATGTGATTTCATGTTTGAATCAAAGTCTGGAGAGAAGAAGGAATTAGTTTCAATTGTTTCTCTATTTTGAACCAGAGAATTCCTGCAAGGAGTGCGTTGACTGAAGGTTTCAATTAGAGATAATGTTTGTTCTCATTTCTTTGAAGGTTCAGTTAGGCACAGTGTCGTGCAAGGAGTGCACAGGCCAAGCTAAGTCTTAGAGTTGCAATTTTGAGCAGAATATTGGAAGACTGCTACTGCAAGAGTGCGCAGAGTCAAAAGAACTCAACACTTAAGCGTTGTTGAAGATTTTCCACAAGGATTGCATGCAAGATATTTCTTAAAGGACTTAAGAAGTCGAGAACAAGCTCAGGAGGAGTAGAAATTTGAATTCATCTAAGGACAAGCGCAGGGGAAGCTATCATTGAAAGCTCGAGGAAAAGTGTCATGGGCTGGCGAGTAAGTGAAAGAGTCCCGTGGAGAGATACTTCTTCCTTATGCAGAATTAGCAAGGAAAGAATAGATGGTTAAAACCCTTTGAGGAGGTTTCGCAAAGTTCCGAGAGCTGATTGGATCTTGCGGAGGTGCAGGGAAGTTATCAGCGCAGGCGCAGGAAGATTTGAAGCTCAGGAGAAGTGTAACCATTGACCCGTGACATAGGAGCCGTCAGATCTACACGTGGAATCATGTATCGGGGACTCGTAAGGTGAAGCTCTATAAGTTCGCAACGAGGATTACGATATCGCAAGATGCGATATCCCAATAAGTCACAGGATAGTGTGGGCCATAGGAGTTGGTGACGTGGATAGGTAACTCGAGTTATCGGGATCTCGCAGCGAAAGTTCCGAGCATTAGATATCGGGATTTGTGATCCAGCGAAGTTCGAAGTCTCGACGAGAACGATCCCGCGAAGTCCGAAGTCCCGCGAAGTGCTTGATATTGCGAGTGGCGAAATCACGATAGAGCCGAGTATCCGACAAGGTGGGAGAAAGTCAGTGTTGACTGACCATCAGGTCTTGGGGATTCGAGAACTTAGTGATCAATCAAAAACTTGCGAAACCGCGAGTTCTGATTTCCCGATAAGAGAACAAGGGGAAGTCATGCATAAGAAAATATGTGGGGTGCATATTTCTCGATAGGGGAATAGAAGAACCTTGGAGTTCTTTAGGCTGAGAGGAAAAGAAGATCCTGTGAGAGCGGACGTGCTCCGAGGAGTGTGGCTGTGTCAGGTGTGGTATCAGAGCGGGGAATATCTCTTTGCTTTCTGTAGAAAGGAAATTCTCCATGCCACCCAGGAGAGAGAGGTAGTCACCTAATCCAGAGGATAGGGAGGTACGAAGAAGAGGCAGGCCAGCAGGAAATCTAGAAATGGAGAGGCAGATGAGAGATCTCTGAGAAAGACTCGAGGAGATGGAAACAAATCAGAGACGCACAGCCAGTGATGGATATCTAAGTGACTCCGAAGACGAAGTCAAGGTTGAACACGAGGAGGAAGTTGCAGCCGAAGATGCATCAACTGAGCGATTGATTAAAGCCATTGCGAGGATGGGCGCAAGGGCGAAGATGGACATTCCAGTCTATGAGGGGAATCTGGATGAAGAAGAGCTACTGGATTGGATCTGATCTATTCACACCTACTTCGATTATGAGGATATCAAAGACAATAAGAAGGTCATCCATGTTGTCACGTGCTTGAAAGGACATGCAACATTGTGGTGGGACGAGCTACAAGATGACAGACACTGCAAAGGCAAGCAAAATATCAAGAGTTGGGATCGAATGATTGCAAATATGAAGGCAAAGTTCATCCCAAGGGATTATAAAATCACTTTGTTCAGTAGAATGTAGAACCTAAGACAAAAGATGATGACAGTGAAAGAATACACTGACAAGTTCTATCGACTGAACATCAAAGCAGGTCATCGGGAGAGCGATGATGAGAAGGTCGCCAGATATCTGAATGGTCTGAGATACGACATTCAGGATGAATTGAGCATGGTAACCATCCGAATGGTGGAGGATGCTTATCAGATGGATCTGAAAGCTGAAGAGAAGCTGAGCCGTAAGCAAGGTCAACAAGGGCGAGGCAGAAGTCAGCCCAGAGGCAAAGCAATTGCCTAGGAGAAATTACAGAAGCCCAAGGAGGAATGGAAGAAACCTCAGGGTAAAATTGAAAGAAGTGGTACCTCACAGAGAGGGCCATACATTGAACATAGAGGGAAGCATACAAAGAAAAGCGGAGGATATGCTGACAAAAATACTTTTCCTCGTACTAGAGGTAGAGGAAGAGGCCGAGGTGGGGTTATTACATGCTTCACATATTGGAAGAATGGGCACAAGTCTTATGAGTGTCTAGAGAACAAGAAGGATATTGGAGAAGCTCACATCACTGAGGCGCAGAGGCGTGATGTTGAGACCAAAGACGCAGAAGGTGGAAGGTCACTAATGATGCGTAAAGTTCTTTTAACACCCGGAAAGGAGGTGGAGGACTCATCTCAAAGGACCAAACTTTTCAGAATGGCTTGCAAAACCAAATATAGGGTATGCAAGGTTACTATGGACAACGATAGCATAGATAATCTCATTTCAACTGAGATGGTGGAAAAACTGGAATTGGAGACGACTGATCACCCGAGTCCATACAAAGTTTCATGGATACAAAAGGGACATCAGGTAAGTGTCACTAAACAGTGTTTAGTTGAATTTAAAATTGGAGGGTATAATGATAAAGTACTTTGTGATGTTATTCCTATGGATGTATGTCATTTATTGTTGGGTAGACCATGGAAATATGATAGAAATGTGGTTCATGATGGGAGAATGAACACATATACCCTGGAGAAGGATGGGAGGACACACAGGTTGCTTCCGATAAAAGATAAGGAGGTGAAACCGAAAGTGAGCAACACAATACTTCTCATGAGTGGGAAGGAACTTCTTACAGAGATGGAGAAGAAAGAAGACCCACAATTATTTGTGGTCAGAAAGACAAGAATTGTTCTGACTAGCACAAGAGTGGATGATTTTCCAGATGAGATTCAAGAACTGCCAGAAGAGTTCACTGACATCATAGTGGATGAATTACCTCATTTGTTGCCACCGATGAGGAGCGTAAGTCATCACATCGATCTCATACCAGGAGCCAGTTCTCTGAATAAAGCTGCGTATAGATTGATGCCGAAAGAAAATGATGAGGCTAAGAGGCAGGTCCATGAGTTATTGGACAAAGGATTAGCCAAAGAAATCTTGAGTGCATGTGATGTTCCAACAGTACTCAGTCCGAAAAAGGATGGAGGCTGGAGAATGTGTACCGATTCAAGAGAGATAAACAAGATAACCATCAGGTACAGGTTTCCATTGCCACATATGGACGACTTGATGGACTGTTTAAGTGGAGCCAATTTTTTTTCAAAGATTGATTTGAAGAGCGGATATCACCAGATTCGCATGAGAGAAGGCAATGAGTGTAAGACAACCTTCAAGACCAACAAAGGACTGTATGAATGGCTAGTGATGTTGTTTGGTTTGACGAATGCGCCAAGCACCTTTATGAGATTGATGAATGAAGTCCCGAGGGAATTCATTGGGAAATTTGTCGTCGTGTATCTGGATGACATATTAATTTTCAGCAAGAGGAAGGCTGAACATCTGAAACATTTGGCCATTGTGATGAGGAAGCTACAGCAGGAGAAGTTGTTGATTAATATGAAGAAGTGCTCATTTATGAAGACATAACTCATTTACTTGGGTTTTGTTATTTCAACTAATGAGCTGAGGATGGATCCGAATAAGGTGGAGGTAATCAAGAATTGGCCATCACCGAGAAATGTTTTCGAGGTGAGAAGTTTTCATGGTTTAGCTAGTTTCTACAGTAAATTCATCAAGAATTTCAGTGGAATAAGCACAACGATGATGGACACAATGAAGAAGAGACATGAGCCTTTTCAGTGGACAACAGAGGCTGAGAAGAGCTTCAATCTGTTGAAGTGGAAGATAATAGAACGACCAGTGTTGGTGTTTCTACATTTCCAGAAGACATTTCAAGTGAAATGTGATGCAAGTGGCTTTGCCATAGGAGCGGTCTTGAGTCAAGAAGACAGACCAGTTGCATATTTCAACGAGAAACTGGATGAGGCGAAACTAAAATACTCGACGTATGATAAAGAATTTTAGGCTATCATACAGGCGTTGAATAAGTGGAGGCATTACTTGATCCTAAAAGAATTTATATTGTACAGTGATAATCATGCATTACAGTTTCTGAGTCAACAAGAGAAGTTGAATCAGAAGCATGCAAAATGGGTAGAGTATATGCAGAGTTTCACATTTGTGATTAAGCATATTTCGGGTACTGCTAACAAAGTGGTTGATGCTTTGAGCAGGAAGTGTTTGTTGCTGCAGGAATTCTGAGTCAAAACATTAGGTTTTGAAAATCTCAAGGACATGTACACAGGAGATGTAGACTTTGGAGAGGCGTATGAAGCAGCTGAGAATCCAGTTCTCAGAGATAGGAGTCCTTGGATAGATTATATGATCCAAGAAGGGTTGTTGTTCAGAGGCAATCAACTGTGTATTCCAAATTGCTCCATGAGGGAGAACCTGTTGAAAGAGAAGCACAGTGGTGGATTAGCAGGACACTTTGGCCATGAAAAGACATTCACGAAACTGAGCGAGTCATATTTTTGGCCAAGGATGCAAGAAAAAGTTAAGAGGTTTGTTGACAGATGCAGAATTTGCTAGCATTCGAAGGGAAAAAAGAAGAATGCAGGTCTTGATCAGCCATTTTCCATACCAAAGAGGCCATGGGAGGCGATAAGTATGGATTTTTTATTGGGGTTGCTGAGGACGCAAAGAGGATTTGATTTCATCTTTGTAGTGGTGGACAGGTTTACTAATATGGCACATTTTATCCCATGTCAAAAGACCAGCGATGCGACTCATATCACAAATTTGTTTTTCAAGAAGATCGTTCGACTTCATGGATTACCGAAAAGCATAGTTTAAGACAGAGACACTAAATTTATAGGGAATTTTTGGAGGACCTTATGGAAGAAGCTGGGGACTAACTTGGCATTTAGTTCATCTTATCATCCCCAGATGGATGGGCAGACGGAAGTGGTCAACAGGAGGCTGGGAGACTTGTTGAAAAGCTTGGTGACAGAGCACCATAGCAGTTGGGATAACATATTGCCACAGGTAGAGTTCGCATACAATGACTCAGTGAACCGAAGTACGGGGAAGAGTCCATTTCATATTTTGTATGGAATATAGCCAAGGGGAGTTTTTGAACTGAGGGATTCAAAGAAGACTGCGACTAGCAGCGCTAGTGAAGAATAATTCGCTGAAGCGATGAAGGAACTTCACGACCAAATGGAGCAGTGACTGTTGAGATCAATCCATGAGTACAAGCGCAGAGTAGATCAACATTGGAGACAACTTCAGTTTGAAGTTGGTGATCTAGTTCTGGCACATTTGAGGAAGGAGAGGTTCCCAAGGGGAACATACAATAAGTTGAAAATGAAGAAAATCGGGCCATGTAAGGTCTTGAGAAAATTTGGAGAAAACGCTTATGAGATCGAGTTGCCGGATGGCATCGGAATATCTCCGATATTCAATATCACAGATTTATACCCATACAGGGCTGGAGAAACAAAGACTGCAACTAAGGAACCAGTGATCCACTGGATGAAGCAGATGTCGATTGCAGAAAATCCACAGATGGAATGCATACTGGACAAGAGAGTGGGTAAAAAGACCATAAGGAAAGAATACTTTGAGTATCTGTTCAAGTGGAAGAACCACCCACTGGAAGATGCCAGCTAGGAGACTGAAGCAGTGATACAGAAGCATGGACAGACCTTGCAGGAGCTCATGGATAGGAGCCCATGAAAATTTTCAAGCCGAGGAGTATGATGCAGGAGCATCGCCAGCACATCAAGCGAGCCAGCGTGGAGCGGAAGACAGTTGGACAAGCCAGCACACATTTTTGAATTTCTTTGGAATTGTTGTGTGATCTTAAATGACTCATTAAGAGATGGCGCACTTGTACATTGTAATGGACCTTGAGCGGATCACTCTCGTCCTTAGGTAGATATTTGACATTTAATATAGTTAATGTTGGTAGATAGGAATTAATTTTAGATTTGATAGCTTTAGAGTCCAACAGGGAAAACGGATATAGACACCCTCATTGTATGATTGTAACATTATTGAACAGGAGCAAGAAGAGAAGAGCAAGCAAAGAACTGTGTGAAAAAACCCATGTACAGACATTTGAATTAATAGAAGAAAGATTTGATTCAAATTCATGGTTTGTGTTGTTTATCTGTGTATTGATGTTATGCTCATGAATGGTTGCTCCCTGTCATACATTTGTTTTTATATGCTGTGTATGTGATTTCATGGTTGAATCGAGGTCTGGAGAGAAGAAGGAATTAGTTTCAATTGTTTCTCTATTTTGAACCAGAGAATTCCTGCAAGGAGTGCATTGATTGAAGGGTTCAATTAGAGATAATGTTTGTTCTCATTTCTTCGAAGGTGCAGTTAGGCATAGTGTCATGCAAGGAGTGCACAGGCCAAGCTAGGTCTCAGAGTTGCGATTCTGAGTAGAATATTGGAAGACTGCTGCTGCAAGAGTGCGCAGAGTCAAAAGACCTCAACACTTAAGCGTTGTTGAAGATTTTCCGCAAGGAGTGTGTGCAAGAGATTTCTTGAAGGACTTAAGAAGTCGAGAACAAGCTCAGGAGGAGTAGACCTTCGAATTCATCTAAGGACAAGTGCAGGGGAAGCTACCGTTGAAAGCTCGAGGAAAAGAATCACGGGCTGGCGAGTAAGTGAAAGAGTCCCATGGAGAGATACTTCTTCCTTATGCAGAATTAGCAAGGAAAGAACGAACGGTCAAAACCCTTTGAGGAGGTTTCGCGAAGTTCCGAGAGTTGATTGGATCTTGTGGAGGTGCAGGGACGTTATTAGTGTAGGCGCGGGAAGATTTGAAGCTCAGGAGGAGCGTAACCATTGACCCGTGCCATAGGAGTCGTCGGATCTACATGTAGAATCGTGTATCAGGGACTCGTAAGGTGAAGCTCTAGAAGTTCGCAACAAGGATTGTGATATCGCGAGACGCGATATCCCGATAAGTCACAGGATAGTGTGGGCCACAGGAGTTGGTGATGTGGATAGGTAACGCGAGTTATTGGGATCTCGCAGCGAAAGCTCTGAGCATTGGATATCGGGATTCGCGATCCCGCGAAGTCCGAAGTCTCGACGAGAGCGTATCGGAGTTTCGGCACACCGGGACTCGGGAGTCAGAGAACCAAGTGCTTGATATTGCGAGTGGAAAAATCGCGATAGAGCCGAGTATCAGACAAGGTGGGAGAAAGTCAGCGTTGACTGACTATCGGGTCTCGGGGATTCGAGAGCTTAGTGATCAATCAGAAACTTGCCAAACCACGAGTTCCGATTTCCCGATAAGAGAACAAGGGGAAGTCACGTAGAAGAAAATCTGTGGGGTGCAAATTTCCCGATAGGGGAATAGAAGAACCTTGGAGTTCTTCGGGCCGAGAGGAAAAGAAGATCCTGTGAGAGAAGAAGTGCTCCAAGGAGTGCAGCTGCGTCAAGGATGACCCCTAAGCTATACATCATCCACATTTCATGTGTCAACAAATTATTTTGTAGCCTACAACATTTATTTCACGACTCCACACCAAACCTTAAACATGTCAAGTTGGACTAGAATGGCTAAAACACGTTTAATGATAATGTGCAAATCAAGTTCTTCATTCTCCACTCTAAGAACTTGATTCCACAACCAAGCTTGTAGAGGTTATATAATGTTACACTTACATTCCTTTTCATTCTCACAACGCCATACACCACAACTTAAGTTATAGGTTTATAGTTTGAATATAAAGAACACATTTCATTTACTCTAATTTAAAACCACTTATTAATTTACTCAACTTATATAATATAAATATTGTTGGATATATTTATACATCATTATTACCTCTCTGTTTATTGTGAAAACACCATATATATTATTACCACAATCAAATCGTTGGGTGGAGGAGGCCCTTGTCCCACAAATAAGGGGATCTCATACACCAATTTGATGTCTTGACCCGTGACCTTAAAAATACATTATTATTATTATTATAATTAATTTATATTATATATATTATTATTATTAATTTATAAATATATTATATAGAAAATTTTATTTCAAATATAAAATTGTTTAATATTACTTTCACATAATATTATCATGGTAATGGATACCACAACTTTCCTTAC
Organism: Picea glauca; assembly: GCA_000966675.3. Lineage (NCBI taxonomy): Eukaryota > Viridiplantae > Streptophyta > Pinopsida > Pinales > Pinaceae > Picea > Picea glauca. The sequence continues at coordinate 517,023 of JZKD02S1302520.1, forward strand.
TTTTCTTTAAATTTAAATTTTTATTTATTTTCATTATTTATTAATTTTAAAATCTCCTTTTACAAACAAATTTAGCTTTACTATTTATATATATAATTGTTGAAGTCCTCTTAATAATTTTACATTCCTCTAAGCTTTTAAAACGTCCTTCTCATCTAGTTTCCATGAAAATGATGCACTAAGATTTTATAACTTTTAAAGAAAACTTACTATAAAAATAAATTAATTAATTAAGAAAAAATAAATAAAAATAAAAATTGAATTTCCAAATTTATAATTGTCCACGTACATATGAACAACAATAGCTAAATATGTGTGCATTGTCTATTCTTAAACATAGTTTATGCATTGTTTATTCTTAAATATTTGTATCTTTTTAACAACAATATGTCAATATCAGTGCCAAACAACATTAACAATTTATTTACTAAATAAAATAAAACTCACTAAATGCATTGCAGCGCCCATATAATGAGCTTTTCAATTCGAAATAAGAAATATTTTATAATTAATTTAAATTCAAAAAAATCAATAAATAATTAAAGTGAAATGAATATGAGATTATCTTTATTTTTATGGTTGCATCTATATATGTTATTTTCATGTTTAAATTATCATATAAATTGTGTAAATAGTTAACTAAAATCTATTTCACCAAAAGTTAGAGGTGAAGATAATAACAAAATGAGTGTAAAAGATATGATAATGTTATGAAGTTTCAGAGGGACGTAACCCATTCTAGGGTATGATGGAAAGGTTTATGACTTGACAGAGTCCTTCTTGATAGGTCTAGTCTAAGTGATGGAATAGTTGGTATGTATACAAGATGGCCTTATCAAGGATGACTCGTATTAATTTATTAGGTAAGGTTTAGATTTTGTGAATTTGTATTGCATTCAAATAAGACGACCGCAAGTCTTTTATCTTACAGTTTTATATTTAATTTGTATATGTTGTGAGACCGAGGGAACTGATATGCATTGGTAACCGTCCTGTTTGGTGTTTGGTGGTGATAGGTGGAATTATCAATTTAAGTGAGAAATCACTAATTAAGCCTTGCCATTTCTCACGCCTTGTCATTTCTCACTGTTGTGTCCACACCCCATTAATGAAGGGGATTGTTCAAAACAATTCAATTCCATATAAAATACTAATACCAATTATTGACTTTTAGGCAGCTGTTTTAATTGATTCCAACTTCGCACCTCCAATGTCTCTTCGGCATCTTTTCACCAACCAAACAATGATCTTTCTGTTTTTGATATGGACAAATATTTGTTTCACGTTTTCCCAATTCAAATGTACAACATCACATGCATCGCAATCCTCGACTATCACTATTTTAAGTAAATTTATAACGTACTCAAATAGAACATTTGCACTTTAAAAACAATTGTGATAAAAAAAAAATATCATAACAGAGCACCACGAGCCTTGCCACTCACAACTTCTTTTTTTTTTACTGATTGTTTAAAGACAACTAACACAGAAGAACATAAGGTTGTTGCTGATCAATGATAATACCAGTTCCAACGTCCCTCCCTGTACTACTACCAGTTCAAACTTCACATCCACCTTCTTAAATGATATCCGAACCCATCGAAAGCTTCTACGAATCAGAGTCAGTGACATAGGGTGACCTTCTGCCAACATACACAACTCCCTATGATCGAGTAAAACCAATGATGGGTGTCTAATCCACATTAAGTTACCGTTGCTTCCTTTTATAAGAACATTGTCATCATATTTAAATTGGCTCTCAATGATTATAATCATTATAAGATTACTCAAGGTAATAGGGATATTACTTTGAATAATCTTTTATTACCTACTTACCCCCGCACTTGCTTCCTCTCCCATTCACAGGGATCTTAATAGATTCTTATTTATATAAATAAACAAATAAGAACTCGTTTCATGATGAAGTTGAGCCTATAATATTTCTCATTTTCTTGAATTGAGGACACTTGATCTAGTGGATAGTTGGTTCCTGTTTGATGTAGTTCAAATTGAACCGGGAGGTACATGAGCTTAGTATTCTCTCTAGACATAGAGACACACAACACAACTGCACGGATCTGTACCTTTAGCCTTTTTATCTCGTCACATTAGGTCTTCCCCCCTATTTATAAATATATCTTCTAGCCTGCCTGCCATTGGTTCTAGCACCAACATGCCTACCCTGCGAGGAATTTGTAGTTCAACAATGGCTCAAATGATGCATTAATAAAATGAATTCCCTACGCCAGGGTCAGTCATAAAGGGCACTAAAATGGTTATATAATAAAATGATTTAGGTACTTGCCTTGTCAAAATCATAGCTATCTGTTCGTTTTTCCTCGAAATTGAATAACCTATGGTCCTTTCACCAAACCGCCAACCTTTGGAGGCCTAAAAAGAATTTTCCCTTTCCACCTAGAGAAACAAAACTGCTGGTTATTTTCACTTCCTGAATCTGGCATTGAACCAAATGTGAAGCATCGAACCTTTCTTTTCTTTCACAAACCCACACCTACAGAACTGACCATCTCCAAATAAAGTGAAGAGTGGTTAGCTAGTAGGGAAAAAGTTAGGTATTACTTCAGAAGACCAAACCTCCCAGGATCAGCCACTAGAAGCCGTACACCTACAAGTGGAAGGCGTTTTGTACCCGCAAGAGAACGAACAATCTAGGAGAGATTTTCAGTGGGAGGAACCTATATGTCACAGAATAATATCAGGCATGGACCTCACCAGTTCAGGCAGGCAAGGAAAGAAAGAAGGGTGGAATTACATGGATTACAGGGATTAAAGGAAAAGAATGAAGATGAATGAACAATATATTCTTGATCTTATCGACTAAGGTGAAACTTTACTCCTGAGTTTGGATTTTAAGCGCTTGGTTAGGCTCTTAGAGGAGAATATCAAGTGTCAACAGTTTTGAATATCTCAATCTAAGGCATGCCGTAAATAAAGGCTTCCTTAGTATAATTAAATAATTTCAAATATTTTGGTTATGGGTGAAACCTTATTTATAATCATAAATATGGGGCATCAGAACAAGGTTACATTATAACCTCGATTATCGTCTACTAGTTTGACCACCATTTTAACCTTATCTCATCATTGTAGTAAAAAAAAAAAAATACGTGGATGAAACGTGCAAGCATAAGGAGATTTGTGAACTTAATGAGACGTTGAGGAAGGATAGGGTTAGTGTTGCTGGAGAAAAGTTGAAGGAAAAGAACATTGAAGAAGGATAGGGTTAGTGTTGTTGGAGCAAGGTTGAAGGAAAAGAACATTGAGGAAGGATAGGGTTAGTGTTGCTGGAGCAAGGTCGAAGGAAAAGAACAAGGTTTCTGGTGAAATTGGAAGTGGAGCGGTGAGAAAGACAGACACAAATTTACGGGGTGAAATCTGTGAACTTCTATCGAACGATGGGATAAATTCAGAGGAGAGTGGCAGATCTATCAGCAATGCAAAAGAGACCGGGACAGTTGACACAATACTTGAACCTGCAGACAAATTTGGAGAAAATTCGTTGGACCTGGTGTCAATGCAAAGATAATGTTGGATGATGTGGTTCTTGAGAGCATTGAGAAATTCAGAGAATAGTCTAGTGTCATGAACAGTCCAAATGAAACTTCTGAAAAATAAAAATAAAAATGGGTGTATATCTAAAATAACTTCTTAATTTCAACAAGAAATTGAAGAGAAAAGTGAAATTGCAGCTGCTGAAGATTTTGAAACAATTCATTTAGAAGGATTAAAGGATGCAGTGGAGTTGAAAGAGAAGCATCCACTGGTGGTGAGGTGCTTACTTTGTAACGTGTAATAATTGGGTTGGGGTTGCTGACGGGGTTGGTCAATGGGCACTTGAAGGAATCAATTCATGGTTGTATGCACAGGAGCTTATGGAAAAATTGTAGGAATCTTGTATCTGAAGAAATTCCAAGTGCTTACTCGTCATGAGTGCTATGGAAGCAAAGTATGTAGGCTCATCAACAGTGTTGGTCACCAGTCTGATTGGTCAGACTCTTCACGAAACCCATCATCTCATTTCCCAAAAAGAAACGAAAGCAAGAGGATTTTGATTTTAGGGAAAAACAATCCTACGCCAAATTTAAGAGTCATGAGAATAAATTGGGCGAAATATTGGATGTAAGGAAAATTAAATATAGTCAAGAGAAGACGAGAACACACTCTTCTAGAAGAAGGCATAAACTCCCCCATCCATCTAAAGACAAGTCCTCTTGAAGATTTTTTATTTTTTTTTCGCATTGCCTTAGGCAAATTCCCTTCTGGGTAAATTCCATTTCCTGTTCTATTTGATGTTGAAATATATATTTCCAATTCATGTTCTATTTTATGTTGAAATATATATTTCCAATTCATGTTCTATTTTATGTTGAAATATATATTTCCAATGGAACCCTTGATGTATTTTGGGCTCTAATAGTAAAATAGTTTTTTTTTTCAACATAATCAAGAGTTTTTGGAGGTATTACTAGAGTATTTTCATTATAGTGACAATCTTGTTTTCTACACACGGTTTCTATCTACAATCTGTAATAAATAATTTCTCATTTTCAGTTGTTGGTGCACATTAGTTCGTTGTAGTATACAGTTTATGTAATTGTAATTCCAGGTTTAAACTTATCTAAATTACAAAAATACCAACCGGGACTTGACTTGTTGTTCAAGAGTGGTGGTGATATTTCTCTATAGGTTTCAATTTCTCTCAAGAGCATGTTTCGTCCTATAAATAATGGGATTGGCATTGTTGTTAAGTCGGGTTGGGGTTGCATAAGCCCTACAGTGTGACATGATATCGCACATATTTATATATGATGGCAGCTCCACACTTAAATCTTGTCAATTCCTCTTCATGCACAAACATCTATTTAATTAAACATCTATTTAATCAAGTAACCTGCAACGCCAAAATCCTCATAAAATGAAAATGCCATGATTTTAAAAAGCTTGAATAAATATGGGCTTCACACTCAGATCTATACAAAGGAGATGACTGTAACAAACCAAGTTGGCACAAAGACAAAATTCTATTGTGGCTCGTGAAGCCCAGGTTTCAGTTTTGAAACTGGGCTCTGATACCAAATGTAACACCCATCCAGGATGTTTAAACAATTAATCTTTCATTTTATACATACACAATAACAACTTTTCTTTAACATAATTTCATTTCATTCACACAATTCTTCTACATGTGCTCAACGATATATCTAAATAGCATGATGAAATTAGTAATAGGTTAACTCTAAGATTTGCAACTTAAAACAAAAATATATACAAAATGTCAACAACAAATACCACTGAAAAATACCTCTTCCTTAGTTTTTTGAAGCTCATCAATTGCAATGTAGTCCTAGGCACTTCCCAAGCATTCTTTTTCCACTTTCCCAGAGTGAAACAACGGAATCCTCCCTGCCAACTAGGAGCCTAGTCGGCTTCCTAGCTCCAAGAAACCTTTCGATTTCTTGGCCCTTCGTGCCCGTGACTCCAAGAACAGTAAAGCACAAATGCTCAAACAAAACCATCACAAGAATTATATCTCCCAAGAATTTCACAACCTCTCATCATGCTCAAACCTCTCCATCCTCTCCTTCATCACCACTTCTCCCTATTTATCAAGTTTCCATACACCCTTCCCAAAGTCTCCTCAACCACCCTCATTATTATCCATCAACTCCCTTATCTAGATTTTTGGGAAAAGATTAAAATAAAACTAAATATAAATGACTTGCATTAAACAACAATAAATAAAATAAAAAGTCTTTCTAGCTAATAAATGTAATTTAACAATTTTCCCCAAAATGTACATAGCACTCCACCATGATCATTTAATTCACCACACCCACCATCTATCAAAGTCAAGAAAGTATTTAATGCTTCTAGATATTTGTATGCAATTTAATTTACATATTAAATAAACATCAATTAAATAGTTAATAATTTACTTTAACAATTAATACATTAATTACTTATACTAGTGTACATGGGTAGGGTATGTGTGCGTAGCTAGAGGACACATATCTCATGCATGTACTAATGATAAACAATCATTGCTTCTAGTGCATA
>JZKD02S1302520.1:546398-577846 GCA_000966675.3 Picea glauca
GGTCCTTTCATAATCAATGAATTAGTAATAAATAGTCCACAATGGAAGTGGTAGAGAAAATATTAATATATCCCGAGCTTGACAGAAGTGGTGGTCAAGATCAACACATATGAACCTTTTGGTGAAATATCATCAAAACTGATAGAGGGTTATGCAAGAGTATACAGTGAGAACCTTGACAAACATAACCCCTAATTCTTGCAACATTGTCTAAAGGATGGACAAATTATGTTTCTTTTTCCAAATATGTAAAATGAGTATATTACAGTTTAACGAATACATTTTCCTATTATTATATATGGTTTTATACTTTATCAAGAAATTCACCAAAACATTACAAGGTTTTATAGTTAAGTGAAATATTCACCAAGATTTTACAAGATTATATAAGTGACTAAAAGATACGCCAAAAAATTATATATACATATTATATAATTGATAAAATAGCCTTCAATTTTTCCTATGTATCATGGAGATTCGCCCATTTATTATACATATAAATTTAGGGGGGGTTCTTAAAATCACCCCTGACCCTCAAAACAATCCAACCATAAATCATAAAGACGTAACACTCACAGATGAGGAATGATTCTGAACAATCCCCACTTGATGACAAAATAGCCGTAAATCCCACGTCGTAGCCAAATCCACTGACCTGTCGACAAGAAACAATTTTAAATTTCTTGCCAAACAAATGAACGGGGAAGAACCCATTGAGGAAGAAATCCAACCGGCCCCAAAAAGTAGCACCAGGAGCCCATGCAAAACCATATAAGCACTCCCACCTCAAATCCAACCCCCACCTCAAATCCAACCCCTGCAAAGATCAACTCCTCTGCCAACACGTCCTCAATGTCATCTACAAAGAACCTGATATGTTCCATCAGTCATGATTTTGATGTGCTAATGGATGAAGACATTGGATATAGATCTCTTAGGACTCTAAGATTCATGCAAAAAACATACTTTCCACACCATAGCCCCAAAGTAGATCCATCTCCTTAAGGAAGTTCTCAACAAAGTCAAACTGTGTGCATGGATTTGGATACAAATTAATCCACCAACTAACCTAAGAAATTTTGTCAAAGATCTCAAAAAGCGAGGGCACAAGACATATCTTCAATTCATCACCTCTTTGAGTTGCAAGTTAGTGGAGTGAGGGAAATATACCTAGCTCACTCAACTCTTTTCTTCCAACACAAAAGGTTCCCAATGAAAGTCATCTCTTCGAATGTTAGGGGCATCAATGGTCTCAACAAATGATCCAAAGGAAAATCCACCACGATTAACCCACAATACTCATGAATCAGGAAACAAAAAGCACCGCCAAAAATATCAAGACCTTGCTTTCTCGTATTTGGAAAAATATCAACTCCATTGCAGTGGATGTGGCTAGGGCCTTGGGTGGTCTTCCAATAGCTTTGAATCCTTCAACTATCACTATTAATGACCTCACCACCACCACCAAAAACTCCATCTCATATTCCTACCACCCGATTGGAATAGACGTGCATGGATTCATCACTAATGTTTATGGTCCTCAATCTGCTTATAAAAAAATCAACTTTTTGAACCAAAACTTCAATCCCAAATAGAGGAGAGATTTCAGCACAAAGAAATGCTATGGAAACAAAAATCAAGAATCTCTTGGCTGAAGAAGGTGAATGCAATACTTCTTTTTTCCACCGCACAACCATCTAGCATAGAATACACAACAAAATCTCTTTCCTTAAAAAGAAATATGGGACTAGGCTTGAAAACCACTAGGGCATTGAAACTGAGCTGGTCTCCTACTATAAATATCTACTCATGGAGGATAATATCTCCAGGGGGGATCCATTCAATGAGTTACCACCCACATCCGCAGTATGGTCACTGATCAACAAAATGCCTCCCTAATGCATCCAATTTCTCTCTAAGACGTGGACTCTATTTTCATGAAAATGAAAGAATATACAACCCCTGGGCCAGTTTGTTTCACAATCAACTTCTTCCATTCCTGCTGGGATATGCTAAAGCTGGATGTGTTAGAGATTGTGGAAGAATCGTGCAATCGTCAATGGGTCCTCCCTTCCCTTAACACCACCTTCTTAACATTTATCCCCAAAGAGGAAAATGTTGCAGTTCCAAGTATGTACCGACCCATTTCTCTCTGCAATGTTATTTAAAAAATCATCACTAAAGTCATAGAAAACTTGTTAAAACCTCTACCTCCCTTGCTTATCTCCCTTGAGAAAACGGGCTATGTTGAGGGCAGGAAGATCTTGGATGGAATCATTATTTCCCCTAAGTTAATTCATTCCCTAAATTCCACCAATAAAACAAGCATTCTCCTCAAACTAGACCTCTTGAAAGTCTTTGATCACGTCAACTAGGAGTACATTGAAAAGATTCTCCTAGCCTTAGGCTTTAGTCAAGTTTGGTTTCACTAGATCCTCTCCCTCCTTTCATCCACCTTCTTTTTGGTTCTTTTCAACAGCTCCCCTCCCCCACCTTCATACCTGTTGGCCCTTGACCAGGTTTTGTTGATATCTGGTCAAGTTTGACCTATTTTTGGACTTCGACAGCCCGTCGAAGGAGGAGCGCAAGACAAAGAAGAGATCGTGGGATCTTGGCCCCTTTTTGGGTCTTTTTTGGCATGTGCGAATATGTAACAGGAATGGGATGTTGGCCCATGGGTTTACCCATGTCTAGGCCTATTTTGTATATATAAATAGATGCTTAGGCTAGATAGAACTCGTGGTGCATCTATGTGATGTGAATGCATGCTAAGTGCAAGTAGAGTCTGTAAGTTCTTTGTGCATGTCTGTTTGAGACTTACAGAGCTAAGTGCAAGTCATTGTAACAAAATTGTGGAAGGCTTAGTGTTGGAATGCAAGGAAGAAGGATCTAGCGAGCTGCGCAGATCTTTTTTCTTGTGCGAAGTAAGGGTTTTGAGGCTCTATGCTTGTAACCGATTGAATGAAGACAATATACAAGAAGAGTTGTTGGACATAGCCCTAGGGTGGGGGTGAACCACATAAACACTGTGTTGTTATGATTTGTGCTTATATTAATGTGTTTATGACTCTCTTACTAAGTGATTTAATAAAGATAGATAAATATGTTCATGCTTTGTGTTAATGATGTGTAAGAATGTTAGATTTTGACTTCTATGAATGTTCTTAGTGCTTGCTTCTGCTAGATCTGATCCATCTATTATGATAAGTAATTAACTACATTAGATCAGTGAGAATGATGCGAAGCTCTGTTTTATCAAAAAAGTAGGTATTGATTGTATATTGAATATCTGATGGTGCTAAATGCTCTCTTAAGTATCATTATCACATATTTGTGTCCCAACTAAGGTTGCAGACACCTCAGTCTCACAACCACCCTTGCCTCGACCTCGGATGAGACTTCATCTGCTTCGCAGGTGTTTCCAAAAGGGCCGATAGTTAGGGTTTTGTTGGTGCATTTTTGTAGTTTTGAACCCTCGGTCTACCCCTGTGCCAACAAATGGTTCCATTGTTGGGACCTGAAACTGTGATTGCTGGGAACAGGGAAAAATCTATGTGCATAGATCTATCGTTCTAGTGCACAATATTCTACTGGATTTATAAAGCTTTGTGCTAAAAGAAAGAAGCCCAATATGAAGGAAATAGGTCAAATCTAAAGGAAAGAAGCAAGATCTGAAAGCTTTGTGCTCTAAGAAAGGTAAAAGTGAGAATTTTTTATTAAAAGAGGTAATATTTACAAGCTCTGTGCTCTGATAAAGGTAAGAATAGTGAAAAGATTTATATCTAGAATCTTTGTGCTTTGTAGAAGTAAGATGAGTGGAAATTTGTGTTTCTAGAGTATGGATCTAGGTATGCTTAATAGATTCTTTCCTAGTTTGAAAACTAGGGTATTGATAGATGAAGGAATATTTGATATTAATAGATATGACTAGAATAGTGAAAGATATGTTATACCTATGCATAGAAAGAATGTTTGGACTAACAAATTTATGCAGGATCCTAGAGAGAATTCATTGTAGGTTAGCTCCTATGCTCCTAGTGGAAAGTACAGGAGAAGTTGGGGATCATTTAAAATAAAGAGAGGATTAACCCTCTGTTACAGCTGCAAAAGATCATGACATATTGCAAAGGAATTCCCTGGAAGAAGACCTAACTGTATTTGTTGCAAATATATGGACCATGAAGTGTTGGATTTCCATAGAATGATTGCTAAAGTTGAAAGAATGAATCTGAACCAGGAAAATCCTAAGGTTGATCCAGAGACTATAGGAGAATCCCAGAAAGAATTTGAGAAAGTATTGTTAGACATGAAAGAAACCTTGAATGACCACCGACATATCAGCTTATCAGGGATATTCAAAGAAAAAGAATGCATCGAAGCAAGAATAAGAGACTTCGATATTGTCTGTGTTCTGGATGAGGAAACACAGGTGAATATCATGATAGAGAGAACTTGGGAAGCTATAGGGAAGCCTGTTATGATTCCTTCACTAGTAGGAATAGGATTATTGAGAGGAAAACTGGTAAACCTCTGTGGGAAGCTTGCTCATATACCTATGAATGCCAATGGAACTTTGACATAAGAAGATTTAGAGATTATTAAATTTATTGAAGACAATGCCACGTTTACCATGTTACTATCCAACCCTTGGATTGAAAGAGACTAGGCCAAAAGGAAAGAAGAAGAAGAAGTATTAGAACAACAGAAGCTGGAGTTAAAAGAATTCATGACTAGAAGGATCACACACTTGATTGCAGAACAGAAGAACAGATCGAACTTATTTAACACTAGAGACCCAGATGTCGAAGTTGCAAGAACATTAGAAGACCAACATAATATTGAAGTACTTATCCCAGAGAAAGAAGAGGCACTACCCCTGAATCCTACGAAAGAATTTCAATAGCGCGAAGTAACTATGTTAAGATAAGATAAGAATCAAAATGGAAAAAGGCATACTGAGACGAATCTTAATGGAAAGAAGGCTAGAAAGCTAAGTAAGAAGAGGGATAATATCAAAAAGTTACAGAAATTCCCAGAGGGAACCTCACAGAAGGAAATTTGCAAAATTGGAGCTTCGTCGGGATATCAGAACAACGACACATGGCACTTCGCCATGGAGAAGCAATATAGCCATTGGGGAATGTTATAACTGTTAGATCAATGCTCTGAATGGATAGAAAACCATTTATGGCCAACCAGTTCGCCATATGACCATTGAGACTATGCCATAACAGACAAAACCAATTTAATGAAGACCTTATACCCGTTGCAAGCGACCCATTGCCGAGTTACCTATTTATCCCACCATGCCACACACCGAGAACACTTTTGAGAATTGAGAATTTGATCCCATAGACTACGTTGAGTTTATATCATGGTCATTGTTCTTTTTCTCTCTCTCTCGTTAGTGTGTCTAAGATACCGCCCCTGAACCTGATATTGTTAACCCCAAGCGTGTATGTTGGATGTGTTGAGCGCTGCAGAAATGTTTGTTGAGGAATTTTTGATCGACCTGATGATTGAAAGAGTCATGCCAGAGAGAGGATTATCCACAAGTGTACAAGCATCATCCATGAGAGGACTTCCATCCTCTCTGTCAACTACTCGAGCCGAACCATCCCGACCATCATATGAGAAGCGAACTAAGAACAGGGATGATCTCGCAATTTCTAAGTTGATTATGAGCATATTACCTACTTATATACCACCTTTGAGTGGTGATGTAAACCCCGATAGCGTACCTAGATATTTTGAGTATGACTTTGTCACTATGTACCTGCCGAAGTGGATACGCGTAGTTTGCGCAGACCAAGATAAGATTGCAGCGTTGAAGTTTACCAACTTCAACTTCGGTGACCAAAAAGTTTACAACATGCTCGCCCCACATAAGTACCTAACCAGAACAAAGGGAAAGAATTTGAATACCGTCCCTTAGTCATGGACCCATAACCTCGCCCAATCCACCATGTTGAACGTTATGAAGATTCCGCACTTTGGACGACACAAGGAGGTGAATGCATGTGTCAAATTACTTTTTTCTTGTTACCATGGATGATCCATATGGATATTAGTGGCCACCCACCTTTTCCAACTGTCTCAAAACAGTTTTCTGACAATTTTGGCAATTTAGTATTTTTAGCAGTTTTAACTTTCGGGGCCATTTTGAGGGCTTAAATGAAGGTTTTTCAGGATTCAGCTCCTCAATGATAGCTAGAGGCATAATTGAGCCACCAAAATGAATCTCCTCGATGATACCTTTCCAATAGGCTATCACATTCCTAAAACGGAGATCGTATGCAAAAGTTATGACCCCAAGAAGTTGATGTACTAACTTACCCAAACGGGGCCCACATGACTTTTGGCGCTTCATCTCCTAGGGTTAGGTTTTTGGATGTCTAGCATTTTTGGCATTCTTGTTTATTGTAAAAATGCCTTCAAAGCCTCATTGTAATTATCTTCTTGCAAATGCGAGTAGTCGTCACATGTCTTCTCGGAGATAAGCTGCCACCACTCTAGCGAGTCTTTCACTTTGCATTTTTACAGTGTTTGTACATTTCTTTCATTAACATAAATCATGTATTACTGTATATCTATGTTTATGGTTGCATATCTGATACATTTATGTACTATTATTGAATATATGCGATATCTCTGTGCATTTATTTGTTATATCTCCGCTCTCATTTCGTGCCGAAAATAATCTGGATCAGTGGTATCAGAGAAGACTGCTCTTGATTGTTTTTTTCAGTGCATGTCCCCGACAATGTCCGAGTATAGCAAGTTGGGTCTCAAGATTTTATCTCTTCAATAAAATCACTCTCGCACACCTAAGAAACCCTCAATGGTGGAAGAAAAGATAAACGACGGAGCAAACAATCCTATCAATTTGTTGCTTGAGAAAGCTCTCACACGACAGAGGGATGAAATGATGGAGAATTTTGCGCACATCCTTCAGATAGAAACAGATGCATCTTCATTAAGAAACCACTTTGGAGGCACCTCACCTTTCAAGGTACAAGTTAATTTTGATATTCCTATATTTGGAGGAAAAATAGATGCAGAAGCCCTAGAAAAATGGTTAACTCTGCTAGAAGGTTATTTCTTTGTTCACATTTTTTCCAACAAAGAAAAGATCACCTTTGCACTCCTTAAAGCTCTCCCTCATGTCAAACATTGGTGGGAAACTTATTGGGAGAAAAGTTCCACAGAGGAGTCTGGAATATATGGGGCCGAGCCCACTTGGAATTTTTTTGTGGATGCGGTAAAGGAACAGTATTACCCTGTTGGCAACTATGAGAACCAATACATGAGATGGACAACACTACAAAAATAGAGGGGCCAAGTAGTTTCGGAGTTCACCAATACATTCCATAGCTTGCGCACCAAGTTGGGTATCAAAGACTCTGAACAACATTTGGTTCTGAAATACCACGAGACTCTGCATAGATACATCCAAACTGAAGTGGATTTTTTGGACATCTCATCACTCGATGTTGCTTATCGATATGTTGTTAAAATCGAGTAGAAATTTAAGCACTAGTACAAATGGGATTTTCGGTCTGGAAATCCGCAACAACCAAAGTATGAAAAATACATCCCTAACAAATAGTCTCCTGAAAACTAGTCCAAGACACAAGAAAAGAAGGGTCATGGGAAGATAAAGAAGGACAACGAAAAATGGTGCGATTTCCACAAAAGCCCTTGGAAAAACACCGATGAATGTCACTCAAAACAATCATTGTTGGCCGAGATCAAAGACAAGGAGTCGAACCCTGATTCATAATTTGATTATGAAAATACTGGTAAAGGACAGATCATTGACACAGACCCCACTTTTATTGTTGCGACCACAACAATTCAACCAGAAGAACCAACAGATCCCGAAGAGGGGGAGCGCATTTTCCATTCACAATTGTGGGTGAAGGGGACCCTGCTGCATTTTATTGTTGATAGAAGAAGCTAGAAGAATCTCATCTCAACAGAGGTCGTCAAACAGTTGGGATTGTTGACAACACCACACCCACAACCATACAACATTGGGTGGCTTCACCAAGGACGAGATATCTGTGTCAGCCAACAATGTCGATTGTCATACGACATCCATCCCTTCAAGGATGAGGTATTATGTGATGTTTCCCCATTGGATGTTTGTGATGTTCTCTTGGGCCAGCCATATATGTGAAAGAGCCATGTTGTTTATGAGTCTAGACCCTGAAGTGTCATTGTTACTTTGGGGGTTCATATCTACAGAATACCAAATGTAGTTCCGACTATTGTTTTGCCTAAAAAGTGTCGCAAGGTAGTATCTCATACTGCAAAGTTTAGCTTCTTCACAATATGTTCAAAAGAAGAACAAAAGTACACTGCAACCACTACAGCCTCGCTCCAAGCACATTCTATCCAATAGAAGTAGGTCGATAGGGTTGTAGCAAAAGCACAAAGATTCCTTATGCACACTTTCCTCTCATGTATCTTGACTTGTTGAATATCCTTAGCCTCAACAGGTTCGTGACAGACTTCCACAAATGGAGCAACGCGACATCTCCAGTAAGACAAGCAGCTCACCAAGATGAAGATTCATCAAATGCTTTTCCCTCTCCCCCGGGAACTCAACGCAATGGAGACCATTGCTTCCTAAGGAGGGAGGATTGATCCAGATGGATATCGGTGGCCACCCACCTTTTCCAACTATCTCAAAATAGTTTTCTGACAATTTTGGCAATTTACTATTTTTAGCAGTTTTAACTTCTGGGGCCATTTTGAGGGCCTAAATGAAGGTTTTTCAGGATCAAACTCCTCAATTATAACCAGAGGCATGATTGAACCCCAAAAATGAATCTCCTTGATTATACCTTTCCAACGAGCTATCACATGCCTAAAACGAAGATCGTATGCAAAAGATACGACCCCAAGAAGTTGATGTACTAACTTACCCAAATGGGGCCCACATGACTTTTGGAGCTTCATATCCTAGGGTTAGGTTTTTGGATGTCCATGGTTTTTTGCATTCCTTTTTATTTTAAAAATTCCTTTAGAGCCTCATTGTAATCATCTTCTTGCAAATGCGAGTAGTCGTCACATCTCTTCTCAGAGATAAGCTGCCACCATTCTAGCGAGTCTTTCACTCTATATTTTTACAGTCTCTATACATTTATTTCATTAATAGAAATCATGTATTACTGCATATATGTGTTTATGATTGCATCTCTAATACATTTTTGTTATATTATTGAATATCTGTGATATCTCTATGCATTTATTTATTATATCTCCGCTCTCATTTTGTGCCGAAAATAATCCGAATCAATGGAGGTTATCTATGGTTAAACTGTTGCATAATAGTGGATACGACGTTGATAAATTGGATCACCGAGCTTAGTATGCAAGGACCCGACCCACATGTTTTCTATCCTGGAAATGCCATGGACCGCGCTCTCATTTAAAGGATCAAGGACACCTACGACGATGTCTAGAAGGGCACGCGAGGCTACAAGGTGGCTTCTATCTAGAGTGGCACAGTGCACCTTGCCTGTCAGATGATTGGAGGGAAGTTAGTACAGAAGAATTGACCCACCCAAGTGACTGGTTTTGTAGTTGACCTCGCAGGGAAGTGCGTGGAGGGCCTACAAATGAATTGGGTGCAGTACCTAGTGAACCAATTAGAACTTGACTACAGAGAAGCCCAAGATCAAGGGTATGAATTCCACTTCAGCTGGCTATTGATCTTGATCTCTTTCATTGACTGGGAGATGCCGAAAGGTGTGACCCTCCTAGACATCGAGCCCTTTGAAACATTCATTGTGAATTTCAACACACTATGGTATTCAAGCGACATGAATAAACAGTGCCAATCCAATGTTGTATTTTATGCATACTACAACTAGTTGAAGGTAGCCTTATAGTCTAAGCCTTGCATAACTCCGAATACTTTACATAGGTTCAGGCCTTTGATAAAGTTCAACACAAACCACCATTTCATTTATATCACAGTGCGCACTGATGAGCCCAAGAAAGAACTTCAGTCCTATTACAAGTTAATAGAGGAGAACTTGGAGGAGATCACCAAGGAATGGTCGATGGACCTCCTCATTCCAGCAGACCCTATGGATATATCTGAAATAGATAGTCCAGAAACTGTGCAGGATATACCCGGACCTAGTAGGAGGAAGAAAACTGAAGAGGTTCAGGATTTAGACAGTGCATCCATGAAGACTTCTTCCATATCACCAGAGCAAGGAAGTGATGGTGGAGAGATAGATGGCGCTGAAGTTGAACAAAAGAATGGTGATGTTACACTGCCTAGAGATGAGGAAGACCCCTCAAAGAAAAGGAAGGTTTCCCCTCTTAAGCCATCCTCCCGAAAGAAATTGAAATCTTATATGAAAAAAATGTAGACTATCCTCACCTCATATGACTTCAATTTCATTATAGAAGCCTTGAATGATGCTTCGCTAGAGATAGCTGAGAAACAAGAGGCTAAATAAGAAGAGATGTACAATAGAATCGAGATTGAGCTCCAAGGAGTACAACAAGCACTACATTCCATCTGTGCAGTCTCCACTATGCCTCTTCCATTAGGAACACCAGAACTGGGAGATGAGCCAACTCAACTCCATAGAATAGCTGATATAGTTGAAGCTCACCTTCAACGAGCACAAGAAGAAACAACGCAAGCCACCCAGGCTTTGAAACAAGTGCAAGGAGTCCTTGTAGAGCAACATAGTGCTGTAGAATGGGAGAAGCTTGATCTCTAGGAAATTTTGATGAAGAAAAGTCCCAACTGCCGAAAGACAAGGAGGAGTTGTTCACAGAGCAACTCGAAGTAAAAGAAATGGTTAATAGAGTGCTTCTCTCTATGACTATCGTAGAAGTAAAGGTAGAGGATCAAGTCATGAAGCAAGTAGTGCAACTTGAAGAAGTGATCCATCAGCTACAACAACGCATTGCATATTTATAACTACACACTGTCCCTAAGATTCCACATGACATAAGGGACCAGTGAGAAGCCACTGCCCATAGCACAGTTGACAGACTAAAGGCCCTTACATTATCATGCAATCAATTCGTTGATCGCAATGCTTAGACGTATGAGAAACTTGTCGAGAACCCAGAGTTGTAGGCACTGGAGTCGTAGGTCCAGGAAGAGAAGCAACATGTAGAAACACTCTAGGCACAATTGAAGTCTCTGTCATCTATGGAGAGAATGAAGAGATCTCAAGAGAAGTGAACCGCCCAACAACGAATCCATAATATCCAGAGAAGATTTATGGAGATAACTTAGAAACTCCAACCGGTACAAGATAAGGCCTATCAATTTTTTACAGAGGTAGAAGGCCAGGGAGAAGAACTGGAGGAGGTTATAATCACTGCAGAACAATGCCTGGAAAGACTTGTGAATGATGTACTCATTCAAGAATTTGCTAAAAAAGAGTGCGTAGCATAGCAGCAAGTCGAAGCAATTTGAGCCAAGCTCAAAGTGTTCGAAGAAAAAATTCCTACATCAGAGTGACTCAGGATGAGTCACAGGTGAGTGTTGGGGGATTGTTGGCCCTTGACCAGGTTCTGTTGATATCTGGTCAAGTTTGACCTATTTTTGGACTTTGACAAAATGTTGAAGGAGGAGTGCAAGATGAAGTAGAGATCGTGGGGTCTCGACCCCTTTTTGGGTCATTTTTAGGATGTGGTAATATGTAACGAGAATGGGATGTTGGCCCATGGGTTTAACCATGTTTAGGACTATTTTGTATATATAAATAGATTCTTAGGCTAGATAGAAGTGGTGGTGCATCTATGTGATGTGAATGTATGCTAAGTGCAAGTAGAGTCTATAAGTGATTTGTGCATGACTGTGTGAGACTTGCAGAGCTAAGTGCAAGTCGTTGTAGAAAGATTGTGGAAGGATTAGTGTTGGAATGTGTTGACGAGCGAAATTGACCGTCCGTCAACTGAGAGAGTGGAGTCGGTCCGGGGTTGTCTAATAACCCAAGCCGTTTGGAATGAACCACCCTGACGAGTTTAGCGGCTCCGTTGGCCGCTCTAAGGTCTTTAAGAGAACCAAAGAGAAAACTAATCTAAATAAAACTAAATAAAACAAACTAAACTAACTAACAATAAATAAAACAAACTAAACTAACTAACGATTTTATATACAATCTACTAATTAATATTATAATAACTCAAATCAACTATCTAATTACTAGCTGCAATATTACTTATTCACAAAATGTACACTATAAACAACCTACAGATTTAACTAAAACCTGCAAAACTCATTATAATCTGCCCTAAGATAGCGAAATATGTTTTTGTTGATTTTTTATAAATAAGAAATAAAACTTACTGAAATTAAACAATCTAATATACTAAACATATATATCTAACTAAAAATACTAACAAATAAAATAAACAAATAAATGAAAAACAAACCTGGAAATGCTCCAAGTTTGTCCTGTGTGTGATGACTTCGAAGCTGGTCGGAGGAAGTAAACTTGCACCAGTTGGTCCAGAAACTTTTCGTAAACGATAGGCTGCAATGCTCTTTGAGTTTATTTACAGGACGAACAAGACATAAAAAATCATAACAATTATACGATTTATATATCTCTGCAATAAGGGAAACCTGTTATGCAAAAACTTATACTTAATGATCCAATCAATGAAGAAGAGAAATTTGTGCTTCACAAATGGAATCAAGAAATCGCTATGTCTTTCAAATGCTAGAAGAAATCAGATATGGATTATAGTGATTGAATTATATCATTTGCAAAAGACTAAGATAGCTAAAGTAGTCATTAACCAAATGAAAATAGATACACATAAACATAAAACAAAATATTGATATTGTGAAAAGCTAAAGCTGTAGTAGAATATCAAATTCTGTCTCAGTCTGTATTAAAATCCCATATCCTTGTTCTCCCACGAATGAGGATGAATATTATTACAAAAATAATAAGTATATATAAGTTTCTCCACAGGGTAAAACTTCCCTGTGGATAGTATCAAATTGTTTACATAATCTAGGAAAATATCCCCAAAATCAACTAAACTAGGAAATCAAAATGCAAGTAAAATATCTCAAATATCTCCTAACTGCTCATCAAATCCACTGAAATTTCGAATTCATCTGCAATAGACCAAAAATAACAAGCTAGAAAGATATTTAATTAACAAAACAATAAAAATCTAATCCTACAGACTTAGCTACAGAATCATCTGATTCTATCGCTAGTCTAAAATAACATACAGGATCAGAATAGAAATGAACTCAAATCTTTTTAATAAAATCAAATTCAATTTACAATCAACAACGAATCATTTTAGTTGGAATCGAATAGGATCAAAATACAATAACCAAATAGAGAGACACACATGCTTTGTTTCTATCGTCATCATAGTCGGGTAGACATAGTCTAAACCAAACAGTTTATCAAGTCGTTTCACATCCAATTCGAAAAGTAATGCAAGCAAACAAATGTTATGCAAACGTTGTGTTTTTCCAACAACAAGATATACGATCAGATTAAAATAGAATCATTTTTTTTTTAAATTGTTATAACTGTCATGACATCAAATGGTTCGTGCCACAGGTGAATTAATTCGAACAGGTACGAGAATCAATTCATACAAAATCATAACTAGATCGATTCGGCTTTGCCCACAATCACAACAGAATCGAGATAAATGATAATTGCTTATTGTAAAATGGGCAAATAAGATCGATTGGATTTAAACGAAATCATTTATTTCAAAACGAATCATCACTCAGTTTAACATAGAAATAGATTGTGAATCCCATCTCGTTTTACAAATCAAATTGAAAAAGAAAATTCATTGCAATATGAATCCGACTGATAACACGGTCGAGCTAATAGTAAACCAATGCGTATTAACCGGCTGGGTTTTTCACATAACCGTTATGAATTGATTTGGATGTATTTTAACAGGATCATATTGAAAATAATCCTAATTGTATTCCTGTTGGTCGAAAGTCATACGGGACATAAAACCGTAACAATTAACCATATCAAAATTATTGCCAATCATAGCGTATGCATTTTAACGAAATTGAAACGAAATGCGATTGTGTTTAAAATTGAAATATGAGAAACAACTCCTGTCTAGAATAGATCCAAATGACTTCAATTGACAACAGAGCATCCATTTTAGCTAAATCAAACAACTCAAACCCACACCAAGATCAAGCAAATCGAGTAAAATCCAATCGAAGCTAAACTGGGAAAACAAATTTCCATTTAGTCAAAGCAAGGCTAAGTATAGAATACACACAATGTAATGAAACCAATCAATGTTGTGAACAGAGCTATTCAAAACCAAATTCAAATCGTTATATAAACTCATACTATTTACAAAAATGATTGATACTAAACATACCTCTGTGAGGCTGCTCAAATTATGCCAACTTAGAATTCACGACCACTGTAGCTGATTCCACATTTTTAAACAAGATGGAGCCTGTCATCCTTTGTCTCTTATCAGTGGCTTGTAGCTTAGCCTTTTGACTGGTAAGCAGTGCAACTTGGTCCTCCAAAGATTGAATCTTTGACTGGAGCATCGACACATCATTATAATACCTCTCTAACCACACATTACACTGATCACAGGGTGACACTGTAGATTTAGACAAAGAAGGAGAGGGTTTGGATGAATGATCGGGGGCTTCACAAGGCAGCTTAATGCATGGGTAGTTGGGATCGTCTTGTAGGTAGAGGGGTAAGTTTGTCACGAAGTCATATGAGGGTTCGACACACAGACCCTGCGAATAGGGGTATTCGCTAGCCAAGAAACGCTCCACCTCTGAATCAGAGTCCTCACTCAATACGATAGGGTTTGGATCGACAAGAGGTTTCGGCTTGTTCCTTGACATTCGAGAAATCAAATGGGCATTCTTTTTGCCTTTTGTGTTTACAGTGGGTTTCGCTTTTGGCTTTTTGCTAAACGGCTTAACAGTTTCAACACCCTTAGTCACAGAGTGGGGTAGGTCGATGGGTGAGTCAAGCGAGGGTTTAGGTAGCAGGATGTTGTAGGGTACTGGGGGTACAGACTTGTCCTCGCTTACCACAGGTTTCTCAATCTGTGGCAGGTTCGAATCCTCAAAATCATTCCAAGCAAGGAAATTGCTCCAACAATCTTCATGTAGACTCAAATGACAGACCACAATAATCTTAACCAACACATAATGAAAAAGGCTATTATCAGCCTAATTTCTCTTGTATTTCTTTGATATTTTAAACAGGCTTCTATGCAAATAATAGGGCATATTGAGCTGATAACCCATAAAAACCATAAGAAAACGAAGGTGGTGTAAGAAAACAAACCCGTACCGACCCTTTCAGGTGATAAATTGTTTGATTATCATCAATAAATCATGCCAACGTTGTTTGAGCATAGTTGCTGGCAAACCTTTATCACAGAAGGTGATTTTTCGTGACTGGAAGAGCAGTGTCCAAGGGACCTCCTCTACTTTGCAATTCTTGGACCATCGTTGTCCAGTGGTATGCAAACCCGTAGCAAGACTGATAAACTGTTCGTCAATTTCCAATTGAACATCTCCGACCTTGGCTCGACAACCATCAAAGGTTAGAGCAAATTGTCGAACTACGCAGAGGTTAAAACCCTCGAATTTTTGTATAAAGGGAAGCTACCCATTCTCCTTGAGGTCACTCCGGGCACTGTCAAACATCAGCAGAGCCTGGCTCCCATTGGGTTCATCTCGGACGACCGGGGCCATGGTGCGAGCACATGGTAAGGGTTTGGTTCGAATTCACCAATGCATAGGAGAAAAGCTTGTTCAGCTCAACAACAATGAACGATCAAAGGGGAAGCATTAATGTGCACATGTGAGGGTGGTGGAGTTATCCACCGCCATGCATAATAGTTATGGTAAAGTACAACCGGCGAATTCCACCTCTGTCAAACAATCATAGCATAGTTCAAAACCATATCGTTTGGCCAACCAAAGGATTAAATGGTGAGTGATATTCCAATGCGCCATTAACTATAGTTTTTCAAACCATGAATGTTCAACGTATAACCAATACCAAATGTTAAACATGCGCCATTGTATAATGTTTAATCAAAAGTTTTCAACCATTGTACCAATTGATACTCATAAAATTGACAAGCCTAGAGCCATAAAAAGATCATCATAAGGATCATATCGTATATAAATCATGACCCCTATGCAATTCAATGACTAGGCGAGTCACAAATAATACAAATCTATATGTTCAATGCCTCATAAACTTAATAAAATCAAGTCATGCAATCAAAGTAAGAATGTCCAAATGGACATAGTTCCAAAATCCTTTTCAGTCACATGATGATAAACCAAAGGTAAGTGCCATAGAAAATATCGATAAAAGATGACGACAATTCATATAGTGATCTTAATGTGACCTCGAAAGGGGAAGTTTTCACGCTTACAGTCGTGAAAACTTAATGGAGACCAATTTGCAAGTGACACAAGGAATGAAAATATCGTCTGTTTGAAAAATGAGACGACAATTTGAAGTTTAGAAGACATAGGTGTAGGTAGCTTATAGGACAATAGAAAAAATTGAATTGGCTGCCAACAATGGCGACACACTGGTAGAAGAAGTTATCTCTGTCAAAAGAAACAAATTCAGATTAGGACAGCAAAGAAAATTTCAACTCAAACATAACAACCAGAAAATAGTGCTAACATCGTCATTAATCATTTTTTTCCAGCAGTGTTTTAAAAGATGAAAACCAATAACAGTCTTAGGATTAGCAAGTCACGATGTTAATGATAAAATCTCCAATAGTGTTGACATGGCCACTGCTGCCAGCAGGCGTCCATAGCCTCGACAGGGTTGCCATTTAACCCACTCTGATATCCGTATCATGTTAAGAAGTTCTGGATCAAAATAAAGGACATTAAAGAGGTTTCTTTTTCTTTTTTACAAATTTTCATATACCAGACATTGCTACGCTGCCAACGGGCCTATTCATTACCCCGACGAAGTTGTCTTGGCGCCATGCTTGCATTTACCCGCTGCCAGCAGACCTTTTCAATATCCCGACGGGTTTACAAACACTTCCCACAACTCTTATTCATATTTTATTTTGTTTTTCTTTTGTAGATATATAGTTGAGCGGGGTGACGCTGAAAATTTTAATGTTTTAACATATTTTTTTAGACCTCATCAGAATTTTTAGCACTGTCCTTTATTCAGATCCAGAGATGTTTTATTTCTAAAACAACTTCCTATGATAGGGAGACATCCGTTTTTATTCATTCCTTTACGGAAAAGGGACAGCGTAAAAAGATAATAGATGATCATGACAAACTTTGCTCAGAGATTGAAATCAGTAAACTTCTTTCAAACAACAGAATTTTCCAACACAGATTATCAATTTCAACAATCTATCATTGATGTTTGCACAAATTTTTTAGAAGTTATTTTAGCGAAGAAAATCTCTTATCGTCTTTGTTTGAATAGTTCAGTGCACAGGTATGCGTATTTTTCAAAAAACACAAAAACTGATCAATTCAATTCAAAATCAAACATAAAGCAAAAGAAAGAGAAAAATAAAAGCAAAAATATATACATAATATACAAGGGTAGTTATCAAGCAAAGTATCTTTTCGGGGCTTGGCCTTTCACCGAGTAGGTGTCAAGCTGCCCTTCGAGATTCTGCAATCGAAAGGAACTAAGACCCAACTTTTCAGCAATTAGAAATGGTCCAAGCCATAAGTTTTTAAATCTGGTGTGCTCACCCTTTCCCTCGTGTGGTTTATCCCACTTCAAGACAAGATCGCCTACTTCAAAATTCCTATCTGAAGCAGAATTAGAATCGAACCAGCTTTTAATCAATTGTTGATGTTGATCTAACTTACGCTTAGCTTGGGCTCTTACCTCTTCTAGCTTCATCAAAGCGTTAATGCGGCTTTCTAAAGGGGGACAATCTTCTTCTTGGACTTTTTGTGACAACTGAAGTGAAGGAAGAAGAATGTGTGGTGGGAGAATAGCTTCTCTGCCATAAACAAGAAAAAAGGGGGAGTTACCTATAGTGGCTTTGGGCGTTACCCTATTAGCCCATAGTGCATTCAGCAGTGGATTGTGCCAATTCTTGTGATTTTTGGACACAGTCCTCTTGATTATTTTGATCAAGTTCTTGTTTGTTGATTCTGCTAAACCATTGCCCTGGGGATAGTAACTAGTAGAATACTTCAACTTAATTCCTTTTTCCAAAGCGAACCCAGTCATCTCAAGAGAAGAAAAGTATGAAGCATTATCAAAGACCAGACAATTAGGGATACCGAAACGAGTGATGATATTCGAATTTAGGAAGGCAATTACCTGACTGGTGTTGACAGTTCTTAGCGCAACATATTCCGAAAATCGTGTAAAGTAATCCGTGGCTGTCACAATGTACTTGTGTTTTTGCGAGGATGGAGGGTTAATAAGACCTATGATATCAAGGCCCCATTGCTGGAAAGGTGAATCCACTGAAACGGGTTGCAAGGGAAAGGCTGGTTTTTGCAACCGCCCTGATGCTTTCTGACAGATGATACATTTACGACACAAGGCATGGGCGTCCCTAAAAAGCGTGGGCCAGTAATAACCGGCTCTCAGAACCTTATGAGCAATGGTGTCGCCACAAAAGTGACCACCAACTTCTCCTACATGCAACTCAAGAAAGACTTTTTCTGCTTCGTCCTTTTCAAGACAACGCATCAGTACGCCGTAAAAACTCTGACGAAACAGGATACCGTTAACCAGATGAAAGGAGGCAAAATTCAGTCTCAGCGCTCTTCTTTTAGCGGGGTCAAGGTGGTGGGGGGCTGATCCATGTTCAAGACAGAATCTTATATCATCGTACCAAGGACTAACAAGGTTTTGTGCGCAACAAATTAGGCTTTGATCGCTTTGTCCTAGGTTTGACTTATCACCATCTTCTTGCTGTCCAGTTTCTGAATCAACAACCAACTTACACAACCCTTAGCCTCTCACGATCTGAGATGGGGTGATTTCTAAGTCATACTCCTGCAAGGAGGTGACCCAGTTGGCTCTCTTCTCTCCTAACTCCTTCTGTACTAACAAGTTCCTCACGGCAGGGTAGGGAACAATGACTTTCGTCCTTGACTTCAAAAGATAGGACCGGAAATGCTTTACTGCTTTGAAAACAGCGTAGGCTTCCCGATCGACCGTTGGGTAGTTAAGCTCAGCACCTTTGAAAGAAGAGCTCATAAAGGCGATGGGTACTTCGTTATTCTCAGTATTCTTCTGATTTAGGAAAGCGTCATAGGAACGATCAGAGGCAAAAGTATAGAGTGTAAAATCTTGAGAGAAGTCAGGGCTCATGAAAGACAGAGCGTTTATTATGGCCTTCTTTATGGAATTAAAAGCTTGGTTTTCTGGGGATCCCCAGTGATATTGGGTGTCTTTCTTAATTAGGTTCTGCAAGGGTCTGACTATTTCAGAGAAGCTGGGGACAAATCTTCTCACGAAGTTAATTTGGCCTAAGAAAGACTGCATGGATTTCTTGGATGTAGGTGGGGGAAGTTTGGCGATGACTTGAGTCCTTTCGGGATCAATAATAGTCCCATCACTAGACACAATGAATCCTAGAAGTTTACCCTGTTCTACTGTGAAGATGGACTTCTTGGGGTTCAAGGAGATGCCGTATTTACGACATCGTAGTAGAACGGCTCGTAAGTGAGTTAGATGATCATCTTTGTTTTTTGAAAATACAGTCACATCATCTAAGTAGACTACGACGGACTGATTGATTAAGCCTCGAAAAGCAATGTCCATTGCTCTATGAAAGGTAGCACTGACGTTAATCAATCCAAAGGGAATTTTGCGATAAGCGTAAGTGCCCCACGGGGTACGGAAGGTAGTCTTTAGTTGGTCTGGCGGAGACATCAGGACTTGGTTGTATCTAGAGAAACCATCCAACAAGGATAGCCTCTCGGAACCAGATACGTGTTGAAGGATCTGTTCCATGGGCGGGATAGGATAGTTATCTTTGTCAGACGCTCTATTGAGGTTTCAGAAATCGACACGAAGTCTGATTTCCCCATTTTTCTTCCGCACTGGGACAAGGTTGGACACCCATTGAGTGTGCCTAACAGAAAAGATTATTTTAGCACTTAGGAGTTTATTCAATTCTTTTTGAACGGTCGGTTCAAGTTTGGAATGCATTTTCCTCAATTTCTGTTGGAAGGGTAAGGTTTGGGGTTTCATCGAGATGACATGCTGTATGATATTATTATCGAAAGTTTTGAGATCATCATACTTCCATGCGAAGACATCTTTAAATTCTTTGAATAATTTAATGAATGCAACTTTTTCTTGTCTAGAACATCCCAATCCTAAATTAATGCGTTGAGGATTTTCACTAGTTCCTAAATTGACATTCTCATAAGACAACGAGGAACTATTAGTTTTACAATTGACCGTCTTTTTAAATTTATCTTCAAAATCATAAAACTTTTCTAATCTAACTACAGATTTGGGTATCGAGTTTACCATATCCGATAGTACCTCAGGATATTTCGGATCAGGTATTACCGTAAAGTCGTCAAAATTGTCGTTGTGCGTGTGTTCATCTATCAACGCACCTTGAAAGGTTTCTTCCATGTGCAGAAAGTCAATGATTTGCTGATCATCATCAAATACTCTCCAGTTTGTGATATTTTCAGGAACAGATGGTCGAAACAATAGCTCCACGGAGAATGCGTTTGGGGATAAGCCTTCTGCAGGAAGAAGTTTAGAAGCTACATTAGCCAGTAAATCTGCTTCAGTGTTATTTGATCTAGGAATGGAATTTATATTGAACGTAGAGAATTTATTCATCAAACTCCATACCTCGGACTGGTAGCTTTTGAGATGCGGGGAAAGACAGTGTATATAATCTCTTACATGTCTAACAACTATTTCAGAGTCGCCAAATACAACCAGATTTTGAATGTTCATGTCCAGATATTTTCTGAGACCTTGCAACAAAGCTTCGTATTCTGTAGTATTGTTAGTACATTCAAATTCTAGTCTACAAGCCATTAATGTCTTGTTACCTGTCGGATCGATAATGATTTAGCCTGCACCAGCTCCTTCTTTAGACTTAGAATCGTCAAAATATAGAGACCAAATTTGATTTCCATCGGGCTCATGGGACAATTGCATAGAAGCTGTTGGTTGCACATATGTTATGATCTCGGACTGTTGTTCTGGATTGATGATAGGTGAAGCCTCGGCCATGAAATTTCCGAAGAAGGTGTCCATCCCTTGGATTTCGGGTGAATCAATAGGAGGTGTATATGGTTCGTTTGGATCATTTAAATCTGTGACCGTGAACTTAAGGTAGCGCTCACGATTCACTTTAATCTTGTTTGGCTTACCATTCTTTGGGAGCCATAAGTGAGACCAGTCTGTTGCGAAGTAACCATGTAGCTACTCCGACTAGTCCCTGCTCAAAAACAGACCATACACTTCTGGAATATCCACAACGATTATATCAATAACTTGATGAACCTTGGGGTTAGACGATAATCTAATCAGTACATTTTTTAGTTCGCCTATTACTTTAAGATTTGTCCAATCAAGTTGTATGATTTTTAGAGTATATGGTTCCACTTCAGCGTTAATATTTTGGCAGACGGACCAAGGCATCACATTGGATGACGCTCCTGAGTCCACCATACAATTATGCACATTTCTGTTGAAAATCTCGAAAGTTAAAAGAAAAGGAGGTACATTTTCACGAGTACTAGGGGTAATAACTTGTGGTTTCTTACTCGCATTTTCTAATGCTACTTTATCTACGTTATTTACATTATTTACATTATTTACAGGGACTACAGGAAGGCTTCCTTTCTCTTGAGGATCAAGATTATTTTTAGTGGAAGTCTTCTGAGGGACTTTGCTTTGCACAAACCTTGTTACCATTTGAATTACCATTCTTGCCATTCTCTGAAATATTTTGCAACATCTTTTGCAACAAAAATGGAAACTTCAATAACTCATAAATAGAAATGTTAGCCCTTAAATTTTTAAGATCTTCAACAACATCATAATCTAAGTTGGGGTTCACATTACTTTGTTTAGTCTCCGCTGATTTAGATGGCTTTGGAGGTGAAGTTGTAGGGTTTTCGGTAGAAGGCTTGTTTGTTGTCTTACTCCTAGTGTTATAAGGGTGAACAGTCTCGAAGTTAGCTTGAAAGAGGCTATCTGAGAAGTGTCCAAAAATGTTTGGAGAAGACTCTTCTTCTTGAACCGTTTCTTGTTCAATTACTTCCTGAGGAATACCAGGGGGTATCAAGCTATCTTGGGCTTCTAGAACTGTTTGAAGAGCACATTGCAAACTTTCTAGATTAAGGCCCTCGGTGGTTGGACTTGGTCGATTGGTAGGAAAAGGTTTCCGTAAAGGAGGTTTGTAGGGTCCTTTAATTGAGGAAGCTTCTTCAGTTGACCTTTTTAAGTCTGTAACTTGATTTGATAGTTTTTTAACAACTTTAGTTAAATTTTCCAAATCGGAGTTTTCAGGTTGTGTTTTACTTTGAGTGGGTCTGGAGAGAATTTCAATCTTCTTTTTGGGAACAGAACTAGCCTCTGTTTTGTTGCTGGAATAATCCTTAAGGCTAATTATGTCTTTTTCAATATGGGTGGCCTCTTCGAAGGCTTCTAACAACGTAGCTTTCTTATATCGTTTAACCCACATAGCTATACTTTGATGTAGAGCTTTACTGTAGTAAGCTATTATAAGACTTTCAGCAGGCATAGAATCTACAGGGATTCGGTTTTTAAGTGTCAAGAATCTTTGATTAAAGTCTTTAACTTTTTCTTTTGGGTTCATTCTTAAGCTAGAAAGATCCATGACCAGGACTTCCGGAGGTTTACTGTGTCCGAACTTTTCCAAAAATCATGACTCAAAATTTTCCCAAGACATGATGGTGTGTGGTTGTTGGGCAAAGTACCATGTGGATGCATTACCCTCGAAAGTGTAAGGGAACAACCTACAGACAATGTCTTCATGTTCAACATTGCGGAGTCTAATGACTAACATAAATTTTTTGATATGATCTTCAGCTATTTGTTTTGAATCAGGATCAAACTTGGGAAGCCATTTCTCCGGATGCTTAGGTAAAGGGTGTTGGGCTCCAGGTATAGCTACAACATCTTGATCAAGCCAGGGTCTAGCAGGGTTGTTCTTATTTGCCATAGGGCTAGTGGGTGTGGAAGGCTGAGAAGGTGAATTTCCTTCATCAGAAGAATCTCCTCCAGAACAGGAAGGGGACGAGGGAGGTGGTGAAGGAGGTATCTCAGATCCTCCTGCGGCAGGATTTATGATTGGATCTGAAGGATTCACAGTGAGGTTAGTGTCACCTAATTGTTCTCTGATATCAGAGAAGTTCAAAGGTTGACCCCACAGACGGTTTGGTTGCCTAAGACGAGCTAAGGCACTGTGTGTTTTGATAAGAGATTGGCGTACAATCTCTTGTAGGTCACCACGTGTAGGATTAGAGGTTGCTGGATCAACTGTGATCTGAGGATCGTCGGTTAAAGTAGTTTCTATTTGAAGGGGAATATTATCAAGTGAAAGGCTTCTAGTCACTATAGGTAAGCGATTAGGAGGGGGAGGAGTCTTGCGACCACCTCGTGCCATTAATTGAGTTCGGGCCCCCCTTCTAGCGCCATTTGTTGACAGGCGAAAATGATCGTCCATCAACTGAGAGAGTGGAGCCGGTCCGGGGTTGTCTAATAACCCAAGCCATTTGGAATGAACCACCCTAATGGGTTTAGCGGCTCCATTGGCCGCTCTAAGGTCTTTAAGAGAACCAAAGAGAAAACTAATCTAAATTATCTAATCTAACTAAAACTAAATAAAACGAACTAAACTAACTAACAATAAATAAAACAAACTAAACTAACTAACGATTCTATATACAATCTACTAATTAATATTATAATAACTCAAATCAACTATCTAATTACTAGCTGCAATATTACTTATTCACAAAATGTACACTATAAACAACCTACAGATTTAATTAAAACCTGCAAAACTCATTATAATCTTCCCTAAGACAGCGAAATATGTTTTTGTTGATTTTTTATAAATAAGAAATAAAACTTACTAAAATTAAACAATCTAATATACTAAACATATATATCTAACTAAAAATACTAACAAATATACTAAACAAATAAATGGAAAACTGACCTAGAAACGCTCCAAGTTTGTCCTGTGTGTGATGACTTCGAAGCTGGTCGGAGGAAGTAAAGTCGCACCGGTTGGTCCAGAAAATTTTCGTAAACGATAGGCTGCAATGCTCTTTGAGTTTATTTACAGGACGAACAAGACATAAAAAATCATAACAATTATACGATTTATAAATCTCTGCAATAAGGGAAACTTGTTATGCAAAAACTTATAGTTAATGATCCAATCAATGAAGAAGAGAAATCTGTGCTTCACAAATGGAATCAAGAAATTGCTATGTCTTTCAAATGCTAGAAGAAATCAGATATGGATTATACTGATTGAATTATATCATTTGCAAAAGACTAAGATAGCTAAAGTAGTCATTAACCAAATGCAAATAGATACACATAAACATAAAACAAAATATTGATATTGTGAAAAGCTAAAGATGTAGCAGAATATCAAATTATGTCTCAGTCTGTATTAAAATTCCATATCCTTGTTCTCCCACGAATGAGGATGAATATTATTACAAAAATAATAAGTATATATAATTTTCTCCACAGGGTAAAACTTCCCTGTGGATAGTATCAAACTGTTTACATAATCTGGGAAAATATCCCCAAAATCAACTAAATTATGAAATCAAAATGCAAGTAAAATATCTCAAATATCTCCTAACTGCTCATCAAATCCACTGAAATTTCGAATTCATCTGCAATAGACCAAAAATAACAAGTTATAAAGATATTTAATAACAAAACAATAAAAATCTAATCCTACAGACTTAGCTGCAGAATCATTTGATTTTGTAGCTAGTCTAAAATAACATATAGGATCAGAATAGAAATGAACTCAAATCTTTTTAATAAAATCAAATTCAATTTACAATCAATAATGAATCATTTTAGTTGGAATCGAATAGGATCAAAATCCAATAATCAAATAGAGAGACACACATGCTATGTTTCTATCGTCATCATAGTCGGGTAGACATAGTCTAAACCAAACAGTTTATCAAGTCGTTTCACATCCAATTCGAAAAGTAATGCAATCAAACAAATCTTATGCAAACGTTGTGTTTTTCCAACAATAGGATATACGATCAGATTAAAATAGAATCGTTTTTTTTTTAAATTGTTATAACTGTCATGACATCAAACGGTTTGTGCCACAGGTGAATTAATTCGAACAGGTACGAGAATTAATTCGAATAGGTACGAGAATCAATTCATACAAAATCATAACTAGATCGATTCGACTTTGCCCACAATCACAACAGAATCGAGAGAAATGATAATTGCTTATTGTAAAATGGGCAAATAAGCTCGATTGGATTTAAACGAAATCATTTATTTCAAAACGAATCATAACTCAGTTTAACATAGAAATAGATTGTGAATCCCATCTCATTTTACAAATGAAATTGAAAGAGAAAATTCATTGCAATATGAATCCGACTGATAACACGGTCGAGCTATCAGTAAACTAATGCATATTAACCGGCTGGGTTTTTCACATAACCGTTATGAATTGATTTGGATGTATTTTAACAGGATCATATTGAAAATAATCCGAATTGTATTCCTGTTGGTCGAAAGTCATACGGGACATAAAACCATAACAATTAACCATATAAAAATTATTGCCAATCATCGCGTATGCATTTTAACGAAATTGAAACGAAATGCGATTGTGTTTAAAATTGAAATATGAGAAACAAATCCTGTCTAGAATAGATCCAAATGACTTCAATTGACAACAGAGCATCCATTTTAGCTAAATCAAACAACTCAAACCCACACCAAGATCAAGCAAATCAAGTAAAATCCAATCGAAGCTAAACTGGGAAAACAAATTTCCATTTAGTCAAAGCAAGGCTAAGTATAGAATACACACAATGTAACGAAACCAATCAATGTTGTGAACAGAGCTATTCAAAACCAAATTCGAATCGTTATATAAACTCAGACTATTTACAAAAATGATTGATATCAAACATACCTGTGTGAGGATGATCAAATTATGCCAACTTAGAATTCACGACCGCTGTATATGATTCCACATTTTTAAACAAGATGGATCCTGTCGTCCTTTGTCTCTTATCAGTGCCTTGTAGCTTAGCTTTTTGACTGGTAAGCAGTGCAACATGGTCCTCCAAAGATTGAATCTTTGATTGGAGCATCGACACATCATTATAATGCCTCTCTAACCACGCATTACACTGATCACAAGGTGACACTGTAGATTTAGACAAACCAGGAGAGGGTTTGGATGAATGAACGGGGGCTTCACAAGACAGCTTAATGCCTGGGTAGTTAGGGTCGTCTTGTAGGCAGGGGGGTAAGTTTGTCATGAAGTCATATGAGGGTTTGGCACACAGACCCTGAGAATAGGGGTATTCGCTAGCCAAGAAACGCTCCACCTCTGAATCAGAGTCCTCACTCAATACGATAGGGTTTGGATCGATAGGAGGTTTCGTCTTGTTCCTTTCCATTCGAGAAATCAAACGGGCATTCTTTTTGCCTTTGGTGTTTACAGTGGGTTTTGCTTTCGGCTTTTTGCCAAACAGATTAACAGTTTCAACACCTTTAGTCACAGAGTGGGGTAGGTCGATGGGTGAGTCGGGTGAGGGTTTAGGTAGTAGGATGCTGTAGGGTACTGGGGGTATAGACTTGTCCGCGCTTACCATAGGTTTGTCAATATGTGGTGGGTTCGAATCCTCAAAATCATTTCGAGCAAGGAAATTGCTCCAACAATCTCCATGTAGACTCAAATGACAGACCACAATAATCTTAACCAGCCCATAATGAAAAAGGCTACTATTAGCCTAATTTCTCTTGTATTTCTTTGACATTTTAAATAGGATTCTATGCAAATAATAGGGCATATTGAGCTGATAACCCATAAAAACCATAAGAAAACGAAGGTGGTGTAAGAAAAAAAAACCCGTACCGACCCTCGCAGGTGATAAATTGTTTGATTATCATCAATAAATCATGCCAACGTTGTTTGAGCATAGTTGTTGGAAAACCTTTATCACAGGAGGTGATTTTTCGTGACTGGAAGAGTAGTGTCCAAGGGACCTCCTCTACTTTGCAATTCTTGGACCATTGTTGTGCAGTGGTAGGAAAACCCGTAGCAAGACTGATAAACTGTTCGTCAATTTCCAATTGAACATCTCTGACCTTGGCTCGACAGCCATCAAAGGTTAGAGAAAATTGTCGAACTACGCAGAGGTTAAAACCCTTGAATTTTTGTATAAAGGGATGCCACCCATTCTCCTTGAGGTCACTGCGGGCACTGTCAAACATCAGTAGAGCCTGGCTCCCATTGGGTTCATCTCGGACGACCGGGGCCATGGTGCGAGCACATGGTAAGGGTTTGGTTAAAATTCACCAACGCATAGGATCAAAGCTTCTTCAATCCAACAACAATGAACGATCAAAGGGGAAGCATTAATGTGCGCATGTGAGGGTGGTGGAGTTATCCACCGCCATGCATAATAGTTATGGTAAAGTACAACCGGCGAATTCCACCTCTGTCAAATAATCATAGCATAGTTCAAAACCATATCGTTTGGCCAACCAAAGGATTAAACGGTGAGTGATATGCCAATGCACCATTAACTATAGTTTTTCAAACCATGAATGTTCAACGTATAACCAACACCAAATGTTAAACATGCGCCATTGTATAATGTTTAATCAAAAGTTTTCAACCATTGTACCAATTGATACTTATAAAATTGACAAGCCTAGAGCCATAAAAAGATCATCATAAGGATCATATCGTATATAAAAACAAAAATAAATCATGATCCTTATGCAATTCAATGACTAGGTGAGTCACAAATAATACAAATCTATACGTTTAATGCCTCATAAACTTAATAAAATCAAGTCATGGAATCAAAGTAAGAATGTCCAAATGGACATAGTTCCAAAATCCTTTTCAGTCACATGATGATAAACCAAAGGTAAGTGCCATAGAAAATATTGATAAAAGATGATGACAGTTCATATAGTGATCGGAATGTGACCTCGAAAGGGAAAGTTTTCACGCTTACAGTCGTGAAAACTTAATGGAGACTAATTTGCAAGTGTCGCAAGGAATGAAAATATCGTCTGTTTGAAAAATGCGACGACAATTTGAAGTTCAGAAGACATAGGTGTAGGCAGCTTATAGGACAATATAAAAAATTGAATTGGCTGCCAACAGAACGCAAGGAAGAAGGATCAAGCGAGCTACACAGATCTTTTTTCTTGTGCGGAGTAAGGGTTTTGAGGCTCTGTGCTTGTAACCGATTGAATGAGGACAATAAATAAGAAGAGTTGGTGGACGTATCCCCAAGGTATGGGTGAACCACGTAAACATTGTGTTGTTATGCTTTGTGCTTGTCTTAATTTGTTTATGACTCTCTTGCTAAGTGACTTGATAGAGATAGATAAATATGTTCATGCTTTGCGCTAATGATGTGTAAGAATGTTATATCTGAATTCTATGAATGTGCTTAGTGCTTGCTTCTTCTAGATTTGATCCATTTGTTGTGTAAGTACTTAACTACATTAGATCAGTGTGAATGTTGTGAAGCTCTATTTTATCAACGAAGTAGGTATTGATTGCATATTGAGGATATGATGATGCTAAGTTCTCTATTAAGTATCATAATCATAGATCTATGTCCCAGATAAGGTTGCAGACACCTGAGTCTTGCAACCACCCCTACCTCTACCTCGGGTGAAACTTCATATGCTTTGCAGGTGTTGCCGAAAGGGTCGGTAGTTAGGGTTTTGTTGGTGTGTTGTTGTAGTGTTGAACCCTTGGTCTGTCCCTGTGCCAACAATACCCTTCCAAAGAATCTAAAAAGGAGATCCACTCTCCCCTTATCTCTTTATCCTCATGGATGAAGGTTTAATTCGAATCTTAAAAAACACCACCACAAATGGATCTCTTAAAGGACTAAATCTCGACAGTAGTCATCCTTTGACCCGCCAACAGTTTGTGGATGACAACCTACTCCTGGCCCACTCATCGATTCAAGAATCCGACACCCTTAAAATATTTCTTAGCACCTTCTCAGATGCTTTGGCGGCGTCTCTCAACTTGGAAAAATCTCTCATCTTCTTCTTTATCATGCCCCCCAATACTCAAAGAAATATAGCTAGAACCGTAGGTTTTTCTTCCTCCTCTCTCCCCTCCAAGTACCTGGGAGCTCCTCTAATCACCTCAGCCATAAAACACTCCACCTGGAAGGAGATGATTGATGAATTAACTCAAAATATATCCTCCGGGAATTTTAGAACTCTCAATCTTGCAAGGCGCCTAATTCTCATAAAATCTATTTTGCAAACAATGTCATTGTATCTCTTCTCTGTTCTCGCAACCCCCAAATGGGTGCTCAAATACATATGGAAAACACAACTCACTTTTCTCTATAGTGGGGATAATAACATCCACAAATGGGCTCTGGTCAAATGGGAAACAATCTGTTTATCGAAACACATGGATTTCCTCGGCCTAAGGGACCTAATCAAAAGCAATGAAGTTCTCAGTGATAAAACCTTGTGGAATTGGATATCTGACAGATCCAGTCCTTGGGAATAGCTCTAGAACATAAAATATTCCTTAAAATGGGATCCCCACAACCTGATACACTTCACTTCCTATCTCTCAAGGATCCCTCATTTGGAATTCTACAAAATGACGATGCCACCTCATACAACAACACAGTTTTTGGGAAATAAAAAATGGTTCCCTAGAAAACTTCTGGTTGGACTCTTGGCAGCAACTTCCAAGCTTGGAAATACAACATAAACTATCACCACAAGGAAATGAAAAGGTTAAGAACTACCGGCATACCATGGATCAACAACACTTCAAGAAATGATTACCGCTCTGCAACTCTCTTCTCCAACTAACGACAGAAACCAAAATTCAAATCGAGCAAGATGTAAGAAATCGAAAATTTCAAATTAGTTAGGTCAATGAAAATATTATATAGGGTTATTCGCCAAGAGGAACTTTCATTGTCAAAGAATCCTACGAAATTCTCATTTACCCCATGCCAGACCCTTCAGACCCTCCCTGGTCCAATCTTTGGTCCCTCAGGACTTGGCCAAAGATCTCAATATTTCTATGGAAATTCCATCATAGGCGCATCCTCACCTGGGATAATATCCTCTAAAGAGGATTCTATGGAACTTCAATATGTGTTCTTTGTAACAACAAGGAAAAATCCATAGACCATATTATTAACAATTTTTCTTTCTCCAACAACTTATGGGATAAGGCAACGATTCTCTATAGAAATTCTGATCGAATTAATGGAAACATAACTTATACTGTCAAAAAATGGGCTCACAATCCCTACCAGATCTTAATTCTCAACTTCCTATGGCAGTTTCTCCAGGGTTTCATTGTGTGGAACATTTAGAAAGAGCGTAACCACCGCATCTTCAAAGATAAGTCCTCATTTGAAGACTTCTTCTGGACCAACTATAGAAAACAACTGATACAAACAGTCCTTCTCCATTCCTGGTCTAACCTTGACTTCAAAGCACAACCAAATCAATATTTACTTCTTTAGCGATGGTGTTACACATTATTTTCATCATCCCTATGGCCGTTAATGATGTAAACCTATCTGTTGCCTTCAGCGGGGTCAGTGGCCTGAGTTCCTGAAGAGAGAAAGGAGAAGAACTTTTCCTGAGAAAAGAAGTTGTATTTTCCTGTGTAAAAACCTTATAAAAAATGAAGTTCGCAGGCTTCCTATGTATTAGGGTGCGAGAATGCCTGATTCTTGTAGGCTTCATCATAGCTAGGGTGCGAACAATTCATAGGTTGCACTATAAGCAGGGTGCGAGAATGCTTACACGTGGGAAAAACAAGCGTTTTCTCGAATCTTCTAGAAGGAGAAACTTCTATGGTGAGGTGGCATCTAAATGGTTTGGATCTTACTCGCTTTCATGATTTAGTGGGATCATCCTAACCTCCTCACCTTATGCTCTTCAACTTCTAAAAGGAGAGGATCTCTCATGGAGAAGGGGTTCTTGAGCTTGTTAGTTTTGGTTGGCTTGGAATTATTAGCTTGGTTGGAGTGGCTTTGAGATTTTCTTTGTCAAGATAGACTGTGAATATCATCAGATCTATGCTCTTAGAATTCTTGGAGTGAAAGTGTGTGGGGAACAAAGGACAGTTGGAAGGGACCTTATGACATCAAGGCCATGGTTGTAATCTCTCTTTCACATTTAATA
>JZKD02S1302520.1:583693-599546 GCA_000966675.3 Picea glauca
TTATAAAAGGAGAGGATCTCTCATGGAGAAGGGGTTCTTGAGCTTGTTAGCTTTGGTTGGCTTGGAATTATTAGCTTGGTTGGAGTGGCTTTGAGATTTTCTTTGTCAAGATAGACTGTGAATATCATCAGATCTATGCTCTCAGAATTCTTGTAGTGAAAGTGTGTGGGGAACAAAGGACAGTTGGAAGGGACCTTATGACATCAAGGCCATGGTTGCGATCTCTCTTTCACATTTAATATGATACAATAATATGATTCTTTCCTATAAATATTGTTGTGTTTTATTGTATGATTCCTTGATCACATACATAGGTTTATATTGAGTTTATGCTATTTCTATCACTTTGGTTTTTTGCGTTCTTTGGCAGGCTCATCATTGTATGCGCATTGGAACGAAGCTAGGATGGCGATGGTGAGAGGAAGCGACATTTAAATGGTATGTCACCCATCCCTCTTTGGTTAGTAAATTCAATATATAAAACTTAAGGAAAGCATCATGTTCTGGTGTGTTTTGTTTTAGATCTAGGTGGATCTAGGGAGATCAGTTTGTGTCTGCACCTACCGATTAGTCCGATAATAGATGGGGAATCACCCCTACCATCCACATGGGCCCCCATCTTCTATAGATTCCCATACGAGGGCCCCCACCAGCCTATATCACTGGTGTCCTCCCCATTGGTTTCGTCAAACTCAACTTTGATGGTGCCTGAAAAGGTAATCCTGGTCCTGTGGGTTTTGGAGGTTTTGGAGGCATCTTTAGAAAAAACAAGGGGGAAATCATATGTCTCTATTGTGGAACCATAGTCCATGAAAGTAATAAGGTAGTTGAACTCTCGAGTCTCCTCCATGGCCTCATAATTTCTAGACAAAGAGTTATTTTCCCTCTTTTAGTTGAAGGCGAGTCTCAACTAATTATCTCTTTGGAAATCCATCTTCAAAATGGCTCTCAAAGATAAAAAAAATCTCCCCCAGCTAGAGCTTGGACCAGGGCCTTCATAATCTTGGTCAAATCCTGGATTTCAGGGACTCCATCTCCTTTCTCCATGTATAATGCAAGGCAGACTCCCTGGTAGAAAGAAAATCCAATGAAATATTCAAGGACAGCTCTGACCTCCATGACCTTACCATAATGGATATCTCCAACCAATCCACTAGGAAAGTCTATATCAATATTGTGGTCAATGAATTCTCTTCCCCAGATGCAAGTGTCCACCTGGCGGCCTCCACCAATCCCCTCAACACACGCCGCATTGTCCGAACATGCCCCAACTCATCTCCCCCTCATGCTCTTTAACTATCCTCATCCCCCGAGATGTAGCTTCATAACTCCCCCCATGGCTCTTGCTCCCCACCTATGCATCCTATGTATGCTCCATCAATTGACATGCTTCCGAACCCTGGCAACCTTAATGGTGCCATATTTTACAACCCCTCATCTCGACGCTCTTCTCTCGGCCACAAGTGACCTCTCCTCCCATTATTTTCTTTGCTCCTATGCGAATTGGCTCTCTTCTCTTCAGAGACGACGTCCCTCTATTCTCAGCGTAAGGTGGTTGCTCTCCTTCCCCACAGTGCCCATAATAATCAGTTTATCTCTCATGCCTCCTCGCAGGGGTGTTTTTAACTCTACATCTTCTTTGTTTTTAGGAGTGGAGGATTTCGATGGGAAGGGTCTTATTTCAACTCCATGGTCTTATGTATAAATTCCTAGCTTGGTCAGTCACCTTGCTTCTTTTCCTTTCTCAGGTGTTTCAGCATAACGCCTTTAATAGTTGGAAAAAAGAGCGTTCCCATCTATGGAAAATAGAGCATGCCCATCTATGTAATTTCATGTAAGAATAATATTTCAAATTCCAAACCCCATTTATTAACCAACCATGCCAACTGGATGTCTTAATGAACAATGCCAACCAGATATCAAACATGAAACAAGGTTTTGCTAGATCAGTGGCATATGTTACATAAAATTATTTTTACCACTGAAGGTATGTCGATAAGAAAATCTTGTTGAATTTAATGGTGTGCTTGAGAGAAGGTCCTTGTCGATAAGAAATCCCCATCCCACACCATCATTTTTTTTTTGGAACATCCCGATAGGAAAATCTTGTTGAATTTAATGGTGTGCTTGAGAGAAGATCCTTGTCGATAAGAAATCCCCATCCCACAGCGTGGGTTTTTTTTGGAACATCCTTCTTTGTAGACCTAATGTAATGCGCTACAATGTGTCCAAGTTCAAGACACACTATTCAATGAAAAGAAACATTGTCATAATGGAGAGGTTGCATCCGTGTACAATATTTTCTAACGAACTCTATTTTGTTCAAGACACACTCTACAATGAAAATCAACCTTGTCATAGTGGAGAGGTTGCGTCCATGTACAATATTTTCTAACTAACTTTATTTTTATGATGAATACTTTATCGAAGACCATTTCCATATAGATGTTCTATATCTACCCATGTGCTATGCACCTTTGGGATGTACTTCATTGAGTCAAACAGTAAGTAATATAAGGAAATTTTAGGCATCTTCATCCATATTGGACTGATGGTGAGAAGGTTCATTTATGGATCAAAGGCAAGGGTCCATGACATAATGTGTAACTTTTATTTACTTATAAACCATGAACCTCATTGAAAATGACATTTTTTTTTTTTTTCAATTTGAATTTTATTATGCAAAATCATTTTGTGCAAGGGTAAATAATTGTCTCCATTTATTTCTAGTTCCAAATCTATGTACATCCATTTTTTTGTAGATTTGATATCTTTCATCACATGCCATTAAATATAATAGATTGTGTTCCTTAAACAACTTTGTTCTTTTTCATACATATTATATTATAAGAATGGGTGGGGTTGAACCTTAATAACCATTTATCTTAGTGAATAGGATTGCATTTTTTAAACCATAGATGGGTATGCTTTGAGGTGGGTTTATTAGACGGAAAGCCCAATTTGATGAGAAGGTGTGGAACTATAAGAGATATGTCTAAGGAGGATCATTGTTCATGGAATGATTGCAGGTTAGAGAGTCCACTATGGATTTCTTCATATTTGAGATATCCTAGAGATAATTTGGATGATTAGTGACCTAAGCATGATCAAATGATACCTACTCAAGATAAAAGGAAGACTACATCATTGTCTTGGAGCTAGGACACTTATATATATTTTTGATAAATAATATTGTAATCATAAAGTGTTGTGAATTATCTTCTCAAGTTTGAAAATTTTTGAGTTTGATCCCTATGATAATCTAGCCATATTTTTGTGAACCTATCCTACTCTTGTCATTAATCAATCTAATGTATTTACACTATTTTTTCAAACTGGTGATTATGATTATGGCTTATATTTTTTTGATAGCATTGTGTTAATAGCTTCACAATACAAATGTTGTTAGTTTTTCTCACACATACATGGCATTGACTATGGTTTGGGTTCGCAATAGCTCCAATTCATGTATTCATCTTGTGTGGTGTTATTCTTTTTCTCCGTTCACATGGGTTCAGATTAGTTTTAGCACATGATAATTTTATTAAGCGATGACCCTTATAAATGTACATTCATTATTTATGATTTTAGAGTAGTGAGACTTCACGAGTATGTGCATTGTATGCATTGACAAATATCCAATAGTTAGATGAAATGTGTGCAAGTTCTCATTCATTATTTATGATTTCGAAGTAGTGAGACTTCACTAGTATGTGCAGTGTATGCATTTACAAATATGCAATAGTTATATGAAATGTTTGAAAGTTCTTAGGAATTTAGTTATTATAAGTTAGATAATGAAATTGAGGGAGGCCTTATGATATTGTTTTCATAAACAATGGGTTTTGGAATTTATCGCTATAAGTAACTTGGTCATGTA
The DNA here is from genome assembly GCA_000966675.3 of Picea glauca. Lineage (NCBI taxonomy): Eukaryota > Viridiplantae > Streptophyta > Pinopsida > Pinales > Pinaceae > Picea > Picea glauca. The sequence goes on from JZKD02S1302520.1 coordinate 587,574, forward strand.
GTCATAATGTTGTGGGTTACAGTTTTTCCATGTAATAAGGAGGTATTATCATTAGTATAAGTGACAAATTACAACAATTTAATTTCTTGTTCAGTAGTTTGGTGTCCTTTGGCATACATTTAGTTCCGAAGGTTATTCTTGTTTAATGATTTAACTTAAATTAGAAGATGATGACCTTGCTATCATTAAAAGTGATTATGATGAAGTTATGAACTATGTAAAAGGTTGTTTGTAAGATGTTTTTCTTGGAAATCATGAGATCTTGGTAGGATACAGTCAATTGGCTTCACCACCTACAACTTGTCTTCCTATCCTTGGGGTCATTCTATATTTTAAAGATGAATTTTGGAGATAGGAGTTATTTGGTTTATCTATTTCATTGATGGAGATTTGACAATTGATGGGTATCATGGTCATTTCGGGGCCTATTCTCTCTGTGTCATGCATTCCATTTTGGATTTTTGGAGTTTTAGGAAATTAGAGTTGTACCCTATGTATTTTGTCTTAGTTCCCTCATGTCCAATGTTGTTATAATTATGGTGTAACTATGTTTAGAGTGTTTAAACTACCTTCATGGTACCACTGTCATCAAATACTATTTATCATGGAGCTATAATAGTGCCCAATTTTTTCTTTGAAAACTTAAGGTAACCCAAAATTTGTTTTAACACTTGAGGTTATATGGAATTGCCCCAAGGACTTGGTAAGAATCTTATTACTACAATCAAACTATGATTCCTCACACAAGTACTACCTATAAATATTCCTTAATATATAGTATGTTTTCTGCTACCAATTTAAACAAAACCTAGCTCAACCAACATTAGGCACACATCCAACTGTAACCTTAAAAAATCCCAACAATATTTTTATATTTATCCATAATCAAAGGCCCAACTACCTATAGAACATTCAAATAAAACCCTTTGTGCTTCTACATGCCTACCTCATACAATTTTTTTCTTTTCCACGGTTCACTTATCTAGTGCCCATTTCACTCTACAATGTCAAACTCAGAATTAACATAACCATATAATTCCTTGTCCATCATTGTATGAATGACTTTTCAGTCTTCTTCCTTCATTTCCTATGCACATTATAATTTCATTTTTATACAATATACATGGATTTCCTTTCCTTATATAAGATGTATTGCAAATCCCTCCATGTCCAAAGTCTACCCGAGTTCTATTTATTCAACTTCAATTATTCCCACCTAAAGATCATATGTGCTTCATGATTACATGAGATCGACTATGTCTCTACACCGTTTGTGACTTGTGCCCAATGATGTCTCCATTCCATTTATTATTGACTTTGTGCATTAGTGACTTTTTTTGATGTGCCATGTACCTAATAAACACCTAACAAACATGTATACAACCATCACATCGACTCTTACCTTCTTAGTGAAGGCAATCATGTTAACCATCTCAACCCAAATTCATTGAGTATCCAACTATTTGGCTCCACATATTTTAGAAGAAAAAAAATATATAAAACCTCATAAATTCATTTGGAAATATGGTGTCATGCATTATGCATAGCTACTGGATTAGGGGGGGTCATCTATTATAAAGTATAACTTCCCACTTGGGGGTCATCTATTCCAATATTCCCTTTTTACGTATAACTTTTGTTTGATATACCAATGTATAAAGTCATTTACCAATATGGTGTCATGCAATATGCATTCCTAGTGGATTACTCAGGGTCATCTACTGTAATGTCAACTTTGTTTCCTTTCTTTGATTTCTTTGCCAATATTCCCTTGGTGCATCTAAATTTTATTTGATGTGTCAATGTTGGTGGGGGCACCTAGCCTTCATGCAAGGGATCCCAAATTCCTATATTGTTTGGCTATGTTGGTTACTCACCATAGAAATGATCATGTGGCATAGGTTGTTGAAGTCACTAAAGGATAAGATATTACATCCTCTCCCACTGAAAGTCATTTTGATCATCGACAACATCTCCAAGAACCTTTTTTCCTCCGATGTCTATTGCTCTAACTCATCTTCCTAGAAATTTTTATTTTCCTTATTGTCTTCTTCTTGTTTCATAATGTTGTGTGTGAATTGGTTTGACAACCATGGAAGTATGGGTTGCTTCAACTCTAGGATCTTTGTTATCATTGAAGGTGATACTATTACATTTTTTTTTTACTGTGAATCAGTTTTGGTTTTAGGAATGGAGGATTTTGATGGGTAGGGTCTTCTTTCAACTCTATGGTCTTATGTCTTATGTATAACTTCCTAGATTGGTCAATCACCTTGCTTCTTTTCCTTTCCCGGCTGTGTCATCATAAAAAATTTAATAGCTGTAATGAGGTTTTATCAACTATTAAAGGCCGTTGCAACTATTAATAGCTATAATGAGGTCATCATAAGTATTAAGGATTTTGCAGTTGTTAAAGGCCATTGCAACTATTAATATCTATAATGAGGTCATTGCAATTATTAATAGTTTCAATGAGGTTTTTTCACTTGGAATCATTCAGAAAGTACGTCAAGAAACTTGTGAAGGTAGTTTCTGGGATTATACAGTGTTGAATTATTATGTAGCTACGAAATATATTCTTATTGTATTTGATGAGTAAAAATCCTAACATAATAAAGATAAAGTATATTTGTAATTTCGACCCTGCTAGAAAATGTCAAAGTAAATTATATTTTCCATAAAAGATAGGTTGACTGGGAAACGTTTATTGGAAGAATACGAATAAATAAGGTGACTCCTTACTCATTTGGTTAACACAAATGACTCAACAATAGCTCAAGTTTGGTGGAGAGCTACAACTACAGGAGGAAGGATAAGGTACATCTCTTGGTCTCAGTTAGTATCACTCTCATGCACTACCTTTCTAGAGTAATGCACTAGTGTTTGGATTGTTCCTTGGTGTATCTCTTGGAGTATGTCTTAGTATAATACTTGTTTTATCTTCTGATGACAAGGAACAAGTCTAGTAGTTGATTTTCCCTTTGAGTAGAGGGGTTATCAGGGATATTTCTCTCCGAGAGAGCATTTTAATGACACTATACTTAGTTGATGAATCTACACTGAAGAAGTTCTGTTGGGTTTTCTTCCCTAAGAGGGTTTCCCAGGATACATATTTTTGTGTTGTGCCCATGGGTGTCACATGTAGGTGCCTATGATTGGGTGACAATGATGTAGCATCATATATGGAAAAAAGAGTACGTAAAAGTAGTTAAATTGCTATGGTAAATCTAACCCTAACTATTTTTAGGAAAAAATAAACATATAGATCGAAGGATCACACAAATAGGATGAAATGAAGCACAAACGAAGATCAATGTTGTAGGGACTATTGGATGTGCAAGACTTGTGAAATTGGATCATTTTACGGACAAGTGACAAAAATATGGGAGGTTGACCGATGAATCCAGGATCATACTTGACCTGGGAAGAATTACCAAAGAGAACCATGGTTCCATGGAGGGAACGATTAGAGTACCGATGAGGAAGTATCGGGGATCCTATAGTTAGTGGGTGACCTAAAAATCATTATATGTCAAACAGTTCTTAATTATCAAGTAAACAACTCACCAGATTCAAACATCATCTTGAATATTTGTAAAATATCATGTGAAAATGTTTGTCTATTCATAAACTTGATTAATTGATGAATATAAATTGCACAAGTAAGAATGAAAAAGTAGAGATAAATAGAGACAACAAATAACAAGATCATTACACAATTTGATATCATAGTTCACCCATCTTAGGCTATGTCTTTGGGTCCTCTTCCAAATAGTGAGGCCACTCAATTAGTGCTCAAATGCTTGATACAATGATGACTTACAATCAAAAATTTGAAGACACCATTAAATTCTACTACTCAAACCAAAAAACATATGTTACCACTGAAATCCTCTCGAAATTATGAGAAAAATGATGATAAACTTGATTGTTTTATTAATAGATGCTTAAAGACCCACTTTTGCACACATAACAAGACTATGGGTCTCATACATGAAAGAATGGAATAATAATTTCATACACAACATTTTATCACATAACTAACATCACCATCATATTCCTCTAGTAAAACTAAGAAAAATGAGTATAAACACTATGCACTTCTCTCAAGGAACTCTATTTCAAGCAAATAAATACCAAAATGAACTAAGACAAAGTTATTGGCATGAAACTTGATGCACACATGCACCATCAAATTGGCATGAATTTATATGTCCCCTACAGTTGCCTGGTGCTAGGTTTATATGGAGAAAAATATGGATCTAAATAATTTAGTATCCTCACTACCAAAATTAATTCCAAAACAAAATTAATCAAATACCATTACTTAACATAGCCAAAATTGATGGAATAGTGGTTAAGGTTTTGGAATATATCCTAGAAGTTCTAGGTTCGATACACCAAATAATCCATTTACATAACATAAAATTAATTCATTGGTGAACCAATATGGTCAGTTGGCACACCTCCTTGGGCTTCTCGATGGTGCAACGTGACACAAGTTGGTTGTTCCATGTGGAAGCCTCTCATTAAACGTCACCACCAATATTATATGCTTGAGATGTGGTGCTCCTAGATTGAGAAACATCACATGTCGTACACCACGTCAACCTGCTGACTATACCTGTCACTGACCATGTCACTGTACGAACTTCCATGTCACTCTACAACCTTCCACGTGTAACCCTTTCAATGGTGCCACATGGATCGTATAGATGACACTTTCCAACTTTTTACTGGCTCAATTGGGTGCTGAAAATTCCAATACTGAGTAACACATGTCATCCTATCATGATACCACATCGGGATGCTAATGTCATATTTACATACTACCCTATGATCAATTTGCATGTTTTTACCGAAACATTGAAAATCCATAACTTCCTCATACGATTTCCTTTTTAGGCGATTCACACGTCATTGGAAATATCTCATTGAACTCTATGCAATGAAGTAATTTTTATTAGAATTTTATATGCTTAGTTTTTTAGCGCTCTCAGATCCTCCTAGATCAGTGGGATGATTAAAGTGAGTGAATTTAGTTGGTTTCATGGGTGGAAAACATGTGATTAATTCCCTGAGGTTTAAAATAAGTTGGATATGAGATGATATAAGTGAAATGATAGAAGGAAGTGACAGTGTCTTTTGCAACAAAAATGAATTTAACAAATATTGAAAGAAGATTTCATTTTGGAGTGATGTTATAGCACAAAGGGGCAAGGGAGTTTCCATCACAATTTTTTGCATGAAAGAGTCAAGTTGCGAATGGAAGGAGATTGATTTGACTTGGAGGTGTTCCATCAGGCAAGTGATCAGATGGTTGAACCAACCACCCAACTTATCTGAAAGTTGGACGATATAATGTGAAACAACATGGTGAAGTGACTAGACTTCAAGAGCACAATGATTCATTTATGCAATACTTGGTTATTTTGGAGCAACTTCTTGATGAAGTTGCATGAATACAGTTGAAAATGTGATCTTGCCTTGGTCTTTTTGGGTTGAGCATGTGGTGGAAATTGGAAAGAAGCAACTATGATCAATTGTGTGATGATGTGCTCATGAGTTGGACGTGAATTTAGATTAGCTACCCAAATTTCTTTAAACATGGGGGTTAACCTAGTGGAAAGGCCCGACGGACTATAGTTGGAGTATGGGCACAGCAGTTCATCACAAAGGTTCAACACTTAGACATTTTGAGATTGTTGATATGACAATGAATTTGAGTGGGGGAGGGTATAACTCCACTAGAGTTGTCCTAGGAACCCACACTCCTCCACCAAAGGTCTAGATGGGAGAGTCAAGCAAGGGAGCACTCGGTCCAACCCAAGAATCCAAAAGATCTCTTATACTGCGAAGATAAGGTCTCTGAACACATGTTGTGCCTAATAAATCTTCACCAAAAGGACTTTAGACAAAGGTTCATATGGTGACTTGACCAAAAAATCGGGATAGGTGGATTCCCCATAGAAGTTATGGATGCCCTACTAAAGAAATGTATGGTTAAAAGTAGGTGGATGCCCCATGGAAGCCATGGCCTCCCCACTAAAAGTTGGAACCATTGGAGATGATGGATGATTTGACAACATGAGCACCCCAACTGACTGAATATAGAATGAAATTTGGGAAGATCAAACAACTTGGACACATGTCGTTCCAAGGGGAGCTAACCAAATGATGAAGGAAATGGCGAACGAACACCAATATAACTTGGGTGTCCAAAACTGAAAAATGATGGTTCGACTAAGGAAGAGCGTGCCCAGGAAAAGGGAGCACAAAATTTTCAAATTCAAATAAGAAATGAAAGTGGAAAAAGAACAGTTCTATCTCTCCATGTTGAAAGAGCATGTTGGTTAAGAACCCAGATAAGCCAACGGAAGAGACCAAAATAAAGGGAGCCAAGAAAAGGTTGTATTTGGGAGACACTTCTTCATTATCACAGGTTGGGAGTTCTGAGGTACCGAACAAGAAGGTAGGGAGAGCTCCCCTAAAGGAGCCAAGTAGACCCTAGAGGGTGACTTGAGTTTCCTTGGGGAGCAAGAAATGAAGAGGATTTTTTTGGAAAGTCTATCCCGAAGAGAGTTTTTGGAACAAATGAATTATTGTAGCGAAAGAGAGGTCACTCCAATCTGAGTCAAGACAAGTTTTACCCAAGAAAGGGAGTGGTAAAACTAAGGTAGAGTCGCAGGAATTATGGATATGAAGTATGAAAAGGTTTGTTCTTCTATAGCGAAAAAGGAAGAGCGCACAAAGGAATATAATCGAATATGGGTTGTAATGTTTTTTCATAGGTTCTTTTTAAGAGAGAGAAAGATTCTTTATGTAAACTTTCTTTGTGTGGAACAAGTGTTTGGATCGACAAACTGTTGTTTTTTTGTGTGTAAATGTATTATACTAGCTTGGCCGCCCACACATATCTTTAATTTTCACTTGTGTATGAATGGTTTCTCTTTACTATTGAAACTAAGTATAAGACAAACATAAATATAACTTAAGTAACGAACAAAATAAGATGAAGGTGTAGTCTGGGTTTAGTAAGTTGCTTTATATTTGGCACCAAATGAAAGAAGTCAGTGTTGCATGGTGATTAAGAATGTTGGTTGTTTTCGCCACCCAATTGGAGGTTTTCCATGCCTGTGGAAGATATTCTATGAAGCAACTAGTCCCTACCATATGATTTCAGGTAAAAACACAAACAACTTGACTTGCAATGAATAAGATAGGTTTTTTTTTTATCTCAGTTAACAAAATTGAAAGATGTATGAACATTAAAAATATATATTTTGATTTCAAATAAAACTATATATAGAAATAATGATTATATGTCCCTTTAAAATGTATACAATTTAATAATTTGTTTACTACATTAAATGATGTTTTTTAATATAAACTATAATTTATTTTTAATAGTTCGTACAACAAGAGAGTTGAACCAATTCAACAATAGAAAACCTATCAAACAAACAACATATTAAGCCTTCCCTTTCTTATTTAAGGAATTATATTCCATTCGAGCCTCATAACATGATAATTTGTGACAATAATATCAATTTTATTGGTCTAAGATTTTGGACAAACTTGTTCACAAAGAGAATTTTTTCTTGACGAAATATATTGTTTTCTACAAATAGTTGCAACATTAAGAAATTTTGAAGTCCCCGAGGTGTAGGACAGTCGGTGACAGAGTGTGTTGTTAAGCCACTCCGTGATGTTAAAGTCACCGGTTCGAAACCTGCGGGGACAAAAAATCCAACCATGTTAAGGGTTGGTGTGGCTCAGGCCGGGTGCGATCCCTGGGTGATTTTGACGGCTTAGATGCCCCTGAGTCGCGGTTTCTCAAGCCACGGGTTAATCGCGTAGCCAACAGGTCCCGCACAAATTAACAAACAAAAAAAAACATTAAGAAATTTTGAAACAAGAAATAACCATGACACTTAAATTTCAGACATAACATATCTACATGGAACACAATTTTTATGTGAAGCACAAAATGTAAAAAAAGTAATAAATACGACTTTTTTTGAATTTAGTGACTTAGATGTTGATCCGAATTATTTTCGGCACGAAATGAGAGTGGAGATATAATAAAGAAATGTACAGAGATGTATCATATATCAAACAATATAACAAAAATATATCAGAGATACAAACATAGAGATACAATAATACTCAATTTCTATTAATGTGTGAAATGTACAGAACTATAAAAGTATAGAGTGAAAGACTCTCTAGAATGGTGGTCGCTTATCTCTGAGAAGAGATGTGACGGCTACCCACATTCACAAGAAGATGATCGTTACAATGAGTTTGCAAGGCCTTTTTGACATAAAAAAAAATCCAAAACCCTAACCTGAGAATATGAAAAGCCAACAATTGTGTGGACCCTATTCTGGGTAGTTTGGTGTATCAACATCCCAGGGGCGTAAATTTGGCATATGATCTCTATTTGGGGTGCACGATATCTCGTTGGAAAGTTATATCCAAGGAATACACATGTTTTTGTTTATTTTTTCTAAAAACCAATTTGTGACTGTGGTTATCCCTAAAAACATTGTTTAGATCCTCAAAATGGCCCTGGAAGTTCAGGACCCAAAAACTAGAAAAAAATATGCCAAGGTGGAAGATTGTTTTCCGAGCCGATGGAATAGGTCGGTGGCCACCGATATCCACCTAGATAAATCCTTCCTCCTTATGAAGAAACAATCTCCATTGAGTTGAGTTCCTGGGGGGAGGTGGAAGCATTTGTTGAACCTGAACCTTGGTGAGCTCCTTTCCTTACTGGAGAAGTTGTGCTGATTAGTTTGTTGAAGGCTATCATGAACTTGTTCCTCACGGGGTTGAGTTTGTTCAACCAGTATAGCTACATGAGATGATTGTGTGAAAAATGAATCTTTGCACTTTGTTTCAACCTTCTCAACCTGGTTCTGTTGGATAGAAGGTGGTTGGGCAAAGGATGTAGTGGTTGCAGTTTCATTTTGTTCACCTTTTGAATAGATTGTGAAGAAGATGAATTTTGTAGTATTATATACTACCTTGTGAATTTTTTTAGGTGGGAGAATAGTTGGAACTACCTCTGGTATTCTGTAGAGATGACCCCCCAAAGTAACAATGACACTAGGCGGTCAAAACTCATAAAAAACATGGTGCTTCCACATATATGGTTGGCCCAAGAGAAAATCACATACATCCAATGGGGAAACATCACATAATACCTCATCCTTGAAGGGTTGGATGTTGTATGACAATAGAGACTGTTGGTTGACGCAAATATCTCATCCCTAGAGAAGACTCCCAGTGTTGTATGGTTGCGGGTGTGGTGTTGTAGAGAATCGAAACTGTTTAACGACCTCTGTTGAGATGAGGTTCTTATAGCTTCCGTTATCAACAATAAAATGCAACAGGGTCCCCTTCACCCACATCTGTGAATGAAAAAGGCAATCCCCATCTTCATCATCTGTAGGTTCTTCTGGTTGAATTGTTGCAGTCACAACACTAGCATAGGGGTCTTCGTCAATGATCTATCTTGTATCAATATTTTATGAATCAAATTATGAATCGGGGTTTTTCTCCTTGTCTTTGATCTTGAACACCAATTATTGTTTTGAGTGATATTCATTAGTGTTGTGCTAGGGGATTTTGTGGAAATTGCACCATTTTTTAGTGTCCTTATTCATATTTCCATTACCCTTCTTTTCTTGTGGCCTGGACTGGTTTTCTGAAGGATGGTTGTTAGTTATGTCTTTACCATACTTTGGTTGTTGCAGATTTGCAAACTCGAAATCCCTCTTGTTTTGGTGTGTAAATTTCTACTCAATTTTAACAACATATCAATAAGTAGCACTGAGTGATGAGATGTGTAGAAAAACCATTTCAGTTTGGATGTATCTGCGTAGAGCCCCATGGTATTTCAGAACGAAATGTCATTCAAATTCTTTGAAAACATCTTAGTGTGCATGGTATGAAAGGTATTGGTTAACTCCGACACTTCTTGGCCCCACTCTTGACACAACATGGTCCATGTCATGTACTGGTATTCATAATTGAAAATAAGGTAATATTGTTCCTTGACAGCATCCACAAAAAAATACTAATTGGGCTCGGCCCCATATATTCCATATTCCTCTATGGAACTTTGCTCCCAGTAAGTTTCTCACCAATGTTGGACATGGAGGAGATCCTTAAGGAGTGCGAAGCTAGTCTTTCCCCTCTCAAAAAAATTGTGAACGAAGAAATATACTTCTAGTATATTTAACCATTTGTCTAGGGAATCCACATCTATCTGACCTTCAAATACAAGAATATAAAAATTAACCTATACCTTGAAAGGAGAGGTGCTTCCAAAGTGGTCGCTTGATGAAGATGTGTTTGCTGTTATCAATAGAAATTGAAAGACGTGGGAAAAATTCTCCATCATTTCATCCATATATCATGTGATAGCTTGCTCAAGCAACATATGAATATAATCATTTTTATTTTATTCTATCATGGAGGGTTTTTTGGACATGCGATTGCAATTTTCCTCAAGATATATAAGCTCGAGACCCAACTTTCTATACTCAAACCACGTCAGGGACATGCACTAAAAACCGATCAAGAGTATCCTCATCTGATACCACTGATCAAGATTATCTTTGGAATGAAATGATAGAAAATATATAATAAACAAATGTACAGATATATATTAGATATCCAACAATATAACATAAATATATTAGAGACACAAACACAAAGATACAATAATAAATAATTTCTATTATTGTGCGAAATGTACAGAACAATAAAAATACAAAGTGAAAGACTCACTAGTATGGTGCAGCTTATGTGTGAGAAGATATGTGAAGGATACCCACATTCACAAGAATATGATCACTACAGTGAGGCTCCAAGTCCTTTTTAACATAAATAAAATCCAAAACCCTAACCCCAGATGATGAAAAACCAACATTTTTGTGGACCTCGTTTTGGGTAGTTTGATGTATCAACATTCCGGGGGTGTAACTTTGGGATACAATCTCTCGTTTGGGAACATGATATCTCGTTGGAAAGGTATAACCGAGGACTACACATGTTTTTGTCACACTCTAGATAAATCCCACAATGTGATTGTGGCAAGTGTTAAAAACGTTGTTTAGAGCCTCAAAATGGCCCCGAAAGTTCGAGACCCGAAAACTAGAAAAACAACTTCCAAGGTGGAAGACTGTTTTTCGAGCTAGTGGAATAGGTGGGTGGCCACCGATATCCACCTGGATCAGATCTAGTGTAAAACATGAAAAAAAAATATGGTCAAATTAATGTTGTTAATATCATAGGAGTCAACTAATATCATCAAGTTTTCTTATTCCATTTTCTTCATCAACCTAGAACTCACCTATCTAACTTAAATGAGAGAGCTGGTTTGTTGATTCTAAGTTATCTAACTAAAATGAGCGAGTTGGTTTGTTGATTCTAGGTTATCTAACTAAAATGAGTTTGTTGGTTTGTCTTCATGGATATGACTATGATTTAGTATGTAATAGGGTATAAGGTAGTTATTTTTAAGTTACTAGTTTTGAAATTGTGTGTAATATGCCATTCAGAGAAAGAATAGTGATTTTCATTAGTTTATGAATGTTTGAAAGTTGGGCCATAGAAAGAATGTACTTTCTATTTTTATGAAATAGAAGATACAATTTTATTCTTGGAAAAAAATGATTGATAAATAAATTTATCAAAACATATAAGCTAATTAAGATAAATATAGATATATTCAACGATAAGAACTCATCATTAATTTTTTTTTTGGTTTGATTAATTCTTATGGGGATGAAGAAAAGGCACTAGTCACAGGACAACAATCTCTTCCATGATTTTTAATGAAAAAATAGAATTAATATTCATGTAGAATTCAATATCCTTCACCATTACATAATATCACAATAATAAATAATTGTAATTTTTTTTATGTAAATTTTCAAAAGAAAAATCTTAATAATA
>JZKD02S1302520.1:611879-629832 GCA_000966675.3 Picea glauca
TTTGCTGTAGGTTGTATCCCTTCATTTTGCTGGATAATAATAAAGAAAGGACCTGACAATTTCTCTGGTGGATGTAGCCCACACTGGGTGAACCACGTAAATCTGTGTCTCTCTTATATTTTGTATCTTCTGTGTTTTATTTCCACATTTGTTTTATTTTATTGCTCCACGGTCCTGTTTTTCTAACAGGATGGAGGAGTGATAGCTTATGCTTCAAGGAAGTTGAAGAAGCACAAAGAGTTATACACGACTCATGATTTAGAGTTGGTAGTTGTAATGCTAGCTCTGAAAATTTGGAGGCACTATCTTGTGGGGCAGAACTTTGAGCTCAAAACGGACCATCAAAGTTTAAAACATCTCTTCACTCAAAGAGATCTGAATGCTAGGAAAAGGCGATGGAGTGAGTTTATGAGTGAGTACGATTTTGGTATTTTGTACATAAAGAGAAAGAAAAATGTGGTCGCAGATGCCTTGAGTAGGAGACCACGTATCTTCTCCTTGGTAACATTAATGGTCAATGTGAGGGAACAGGTGTTGACACAACTCCCAGGACAGAGTTGGTATTTAAAGGTTACTTCGAACCTCCAGAGTGGGAGGCAGTTAGACCCAAAGTATGAAGGATGTAGTCTAGAAATAGACAGACTCTTAAGATATCAAGGAAGGATGTACATCCCTGAGAATGGGGATATTGGAAGCATCATACTGAAGGAAGCCCATAGAGAACTTTATTGTACGCATCCGGGTGTGAAGAAGATGTACACGGATATGAGGAAGCTCTTCTTTTGGGTAGGCATGAAGCGTGATGTAGTCCATTTTGTCGCCAAATGCCTAGAGTGTCAACAAGTGAAAGCTGACCACCATCACCCAACATGCCTCCTACAACCACATGATGTCCCTATGTCCAAGTGGGAAGTAATCTCTATGGATTTTGTTGTGGGGTTGCTGCTCACATCTCATAGACACAATTCCATTCTTGTTATAGTGGATAAGTTAACCAAGAGTGCTCATTTCATTCTGGTTAGAGACACTTACGATGTCACTGATTTGGCATGTGTGTTTGTAAGCGAGGTTATCCATTTGCATGGGATACCTAAGAAGATTATTTTAGATAGGGACTCCAGATTCACTTCTAGGTTTTGGACAAGTTTACAGTCAGCGTTGGGGACTCAGTTGAACTTAACAACAACTTATCATCCTGAAACAGATGGGAAAACAGAGAGAGTAAATCAAGTCATGGAAGACATGCTTAGGATGTATGTAATGGATAATCAAACCCAGTGGGAGAAGTACCTACCTTTGGTAGAGTTTTCCTACAATAACAATTATCATAGCTCCATCGGAATGCCACCCTATGAAGCTTTGTATGGGAAGCCATGCAGAACGCCATTGATTTGGGATAGACTAGAAGACCAAGTAACAATTGGGCCAGAAATGATTCAAGAAATGGAGGAACAGGTGATTCATATTAGGCAGAGACTAAAGGAAGCACAGGATAGGCATAAAAGCTATGCGGATGCACACAGGACTGACCCAAGTTATGAAGTGGGAGACTAGGTTTTCATTCGTATCAGGCCTAATAAGAGTACCATACAGTTCGGGAAGGCAACAAAGTTGTCACCTCAGTTTATAGGACCATTCAGGATCCAAGAGAAAATATGACCTGTTGCATATCGTCTCGTACTGCCACCCCACTTGCATAAAACTCATAATGTATTTCATGTATCTGTTTTACATCATTATGTTGTTGATGAATCACATAAACTAAATTGGAAGGAATTTCAGGTATCGGACGTGGGAACCCTCATGGTAGAACCGTTACGCATATTGGACCATAGAGTCTGACAACTCAGGAACCGTATAGTAGACCAAGTTAAGGTCCAGTGGGACAAGTATAGTCCAGGATCTGCTACTTGGGAAGATGCTGAGACATTACGACGAGACTATCCTTCACTTTTTTTACCACCTTGAGAACATGTTTCTCGAAGGTTGGGTGTATGTAAAACCACCTTTTGACTTAGACAACCAGTATTACCTGAGGCCTATATACTTTATTTTCTAGACACAATGAAACTATTAAGTGATACACTTAAATTTTAAATGTATGAACTTTTATGAATGATTAAATGTTGTTGATGATGATGTATGTAATACGATCTATTATGTGAATGTAAATTTTATGAATGTTTAAATGGTATTGATGATGATGTATATGATGCGACATATTGTGAGAATGTGAATTTAATGAATGTGTAAATGCTATTAGAATGATGTTGGATATGATGCAATCTATTTTGTGTAAATGATAATATTATGAATGGGTGTCGAAATTGAATTATGTGATATTATGAGATCTATCTCTAATTGGAAAAATTTGATGTTAATTTATCGGTACAGGGATACCAAATTGAAACAATGATAGTATGCAATTACATGATGATAATGCATAGAAATGTATGAGTTTGTGTTATAGACTAATCTGTAGGTTATGGGATATGAAATAACCAAGGAATAATGATGATGAAGGTGGATATCAGGACCACTAACTGAGAAACATTATGGTATGAATAATGTATGTCAAATTTATATTGGTTTGGATGCATTGCTATGATATGTGGACCAGTGCATGATTTCAGGTACTGACACTGCCCAAAACCAAATAAACGATGACAAAACCTCCAGCAACAAGGTGCCACTGTGTATTCCATTGTAGGGTGTGGACCCTAGTCCTGTTAGGATGGGTGGAGGCATTTCCCACTGTGTATCCTCCATTGTAGGGTGTGGACCCTAGTCCTGTTAGGAGGGGTGGAGGAATTTCCCACCGTGTATCCTCCGAAACCTAAAGTCATGGGAGGACGGTGTTAGTTCACACTCCCCAAGACGTGTGATGATGACTGTCAGATGCCTACTAGGGAAGCTTGGTCAAGATAGTGACACTTCCGCTTACGGGTTCTATTTGGATTTAGGTAAATATAGTTGATGCTCCAAGATAGTCTAGCAGAGGAAGGATAGGAATGGAGATGGAAGTAGGTTAGGGAGGAAGGATGAGTAGTAATAGTTGAGAGGGTATGGAGATCTGTCTGGTGGTGGAATTTAATGTTTTCCCTTCAAAATATATAAATAAATGTGTATATATGAATATTCATAATTTCGTAACTAAACCACAGTTGTTTAAAATAACATTGTTGAACCGGATAATAGTAATTAAAGGATTTCTCAAACAATTGATTGCTTTGTTTTCTTTTATAAAAGACTAGTCTTGTTGACTGGATTGGATGCATACATAAATTACTAAAGGATGATAGTTTTGATTATTAGTACATGCATGAGACTTGTATGTACTAGCTACACATGCAATTCTTATACATGTACACTAGTATGTATGAGTTTTCTTGACTTACTTATTGATAATGTCAGTTACTTGTTATGAATGTGTGAACCATGTTTCTTTTCCTTTGTACTATAATATACCTTAACTTCGGGACGAAGTTTCTTGAAGGGTGGGTGTATGTAACGACCCTGCTTAAATAGATGTATAGGATTATTAATTATAATTAATTTAATAATCTAACTGACCTAAAAGTTAGCTAAACAATAATTATTTCTTAAATAACATTAACTAATTAATTATTATTAGTTACTTGTTCATGATTGTCAAGGATTAATTAATTATTAATTGACTCATTAATTAATTAAGTAAAGAATTAAAGGGGGTTAATAAATTGTATTGTTAAATTAAGCTTACGTATTCGGGAAGGGATATGACATTAAATATAGGATAAAATAATAAATAAAGGGGATAAGGGGCATTAACTATGAAAGGATAAGATAAGGTAATAAATGGGTAGGTAGGGAAGTAAATGAAGGGGAGGGCGATGAAGGAGGAATATGGAGGGGAAGGAGGTTTACAAGGGGATCATTCTATGGGAGATTGGGGATTTTTTTATGGGGCTCTCCTATATTTGCAGAGAGGGGAGTTGAGTTTTAGAGTTGGATTGGATCAGTACAGGCACCGATTTTTGGAGGTTTTGGGCACGGGGGCCAGGATATCCATATGATATCCTAGAGCTAGGTAGTTGTCCTAGTTGGCAGGGAGGATAGTAGGTTTGGGCAGTGTTGGTTAGTGCATCAGGCAGCAAGGCGAATTAACATCAGTGTTGTTGGGAAATAATACCCTACGGACTAACAAGCTAGGGCTTAAACTTGCATGCAGATAATGACCCTTAAGAAATCACTTTTAACCTACCACCCTGAACCTGAAACCCTTTTTCACATGCAAACATGGAAAGAACCTACTAACCTGTTTACTGATGTTTGGTGTAGATCCTCCATTGCGCTTTTGTCCTCTTGCTTGCACTGCTCCTTCCAAAGTTAACCTGCAATCAAGACAAAAACACTACGCATGCATGTTATTTTTCTACTTGTGGGTTAGATATTAAGCATTAATCGAATAAAATA
Organism: Picea glauca; assembly: GCA_000966675.3. Taxonomy (NCBI): domain Eukaryota; kingdom Viridiplantae; phylum Streptophyta; class Pinopsida; order Pinales; family Pinaceae; genus Picea; species Picea glauca. The sequence goes on from JZKD02S1302520.1 coordinate 616,335, forward strand.
TATATAAGTCATGCATTGGGATGGGAAAAGTATTCTTTATTAATCTCAAGATAAATCAACTTACAATAATGATAGAGATCGGCCACCGCTCCTTGATCCTGATCCTGGGCTCCTCCTCTTCTTTGTCCTCCAACTGCTTTGCTTGAATTCTCCTTAAGCTTGAGGAAAGGCTAAAGGGTTGGGACAAAATGGATTCGACAATTGGGCAGAGTTTCTTTGCTATGATTATTCCTCTTCCAAATAGTACCCCTACCCCTTCTTTTATAGGCTAGAAGGAGCTAGGGTTTTGGACGAACTCTCGGCCATCCATGGCCGGGAGTTCCAGTTAACTGACCCAAAGCTTTTTGTCTCGTCGGCAACTTTCCCATTTTTGTGCTTTTGTTAGGTAAATGCGGGCTGTAGTGGGCTAGCCAGCGTTCCAACGCGTGCAGTAATAGGCCTGCCAGTGTTCCAACGCGTGCAGTAGTAGTTTAAGGCGCGTTTTGATTGTTTTAAGAGGATTTTCAAGAGTTTATTCAGTATGGCTTTGGCAAGGAAGGGATATGAGTTGGTCTGATGCTAGGTAAGCATGTGTGGTGCAATTTAGGGTTATAACAATCAGACCCAGGTGATTTAAATTGTGTATTTGCTTTATTTGCTATAAAATTTTATTATTTGTTGATAAATTTATATGCGAATGTGCTCAAAATAAGGAATATTTGAATTTTACTTTTTTTCTCAATTAAAAGAAATTAGTGAATTTTCTGAAATCAATACTGTTACAATTTAGGTAATTATTTGATGTTAAATCTATTCGGCCCCTACAATAAATCACCGTGTTCCAAGGCTTACTCGGTTACAATAAATTATTGTTGTTAAAAGAATAAAAAAGAAGGAAGAAAGAAATTTAATTTAAAAATAATATTGTGTGATTTGATTTTATTGGAACACAGACATTGTATATAACAAAAGACAAAGGAAGTGAAATGCAATTTAATGCACGATTGGCCATAAGCTACAAACTTTCTTCATGGCAAATATTTCAATATAGCATTGTACACAAGATTTGATTTTTTGATAGTGGAAGTGCATGAAATCTCCAATATATATATATATACATTGTGTAATAATCATTGCTCCAGTTACTCCAATTGGGTACACAGCCATGTTATCTACAAATTGTCTAATTTTTGTGTCTAGTATGAAAGCACATTCTTTACAAATTGGAGACAATGTTTCTACAATACTAGATTCATCTAGCAAGATAATCTGATCACAATCTCCACGGTCATAGTTGTTTTTTGGTAGAATTTTAAAATGTGTAATAGATATTCCACTACCAAGTAAAATGTTTTTCTCATGCCTTTGTATAGGGTGTGCATGAACAGTTAATGTGATTGTCATCATGCCATTCTCATCTGTCATATCAACACGAAGGATTTTACGTGATTTATTTACTTTATCCAAATATATGTCGTAGAAAACCATGACATATCATCCCCAATCCTATAGCTATTCAAATTCTCAATCGATACAATATTTGGAGGTGTAAATCTGGGTCATTGAAAGGAGATTACAAGAAACAAGTGATATGAAGAACATCTTCTATTTTTTATTTTTTTTCATAAACTGAGAGTTTTATATATCTATGTACATACCTTTGAATTTCTTCTTGTTTCATAAGCGTGGTTATATCACTTGAGGTTGCAATGCTGGTTGCATTAGTTAGAGGCAATGGTACTATTTCAGGTAACAATATTTCATTTGTACTAAACATAATAATTTGTGAATGGCATTAGTAGATGTTGTTCTTCATTTTTTCATGTATAAAAGAAATATAGTTTATGAATGTTGAAAGGAAGATAATTTATGAATATTTATATTGGAAATTGTTGTTGTTGTGGTGTTTGTGATGCCTGACTGCTAATGGTTTCTTGGCTTGTCCAGGTTCTCCTATATTGAACATTCAAACATTGTGTATGAAACATGTCAGATAGAAGAAATAGTTTGGCATCCATAAGACAATCTGGTTTTCATGTGAATTGTGAATCTACATATGTATATAACTTACTAGGGAGAAGATATTGGATGTGTTATTGTTATGACCATACCTTCTCTTTGAAGACTGTTCTTGGATTTCTTCTCCGATGTCGCTTGTAACTTCTTCTTCTTCATCACTTGTTCTATTTCTTTTGATGTAAAGGTGATGTATAAAATGCAATATAGAATATAAGAATATGAAATGTGGAACAATAACAAATGACATTTGAAATGAAAATTAATAAAATACAAATAAATTTGGAAGTATGTACCTTTTTCTTCCATCCATGTTTGTAATTGTCCTTATTATCTTTTTAAGAACGGATAATTGGTTTGATGTACTATACATTGAACAAAACAATCAAGGAAAGTGAATAGTTATGCAAATAGATTTTAGGAAGATGAAAATGCATTGAAAGTTGCTAATGTATTGTTTTTTTTATATTACGAACATCTAACATCGATACTATAGAAACCTTCTATCAGTTGTGACATGATTTTTTTTATGCGATACAAAGGAAAGGCGTTTGTAAATGTGTAACAAAGATATGGATGTATGCTTTAGCTCAAAATATGCATTATGATTTATGTGTATTTTAGACTTCAAGTAGGAGACAAAGTTTATCATGATCGGTCCAATATGTATTCAATGTAGTTTTGATCTCCGAATATTCTTGAAGATTCAGAGTTGATCTTGGTCTTCAACATCAATGGGAAATTTTTGAATTTTAAACATCTGGAAGACCTCATCCCATTTGAGTGGATCTTGTCCTTTTTTTAGGAGACCTGTTGTATTGCCATACAATGCCCCTAGGAAATGAAGGTCTTCCTCTAGTTTGATTGTCTTTTTATGCGATGACATCTTTGAATTTGAAACATAGTCATAATCAATGCATAAAACCAATAAAAAAGATGTAAAGTAAGTAAGTAGGAAACATTACGTATATGTTCAAATAAGTTCAATATATATTTCTAAATTTGCAAATATTGGGTATGAGGGGTTTGGGCCATGGTTGCATAGAAAAAACACATTATGGAAAACTATATAGATACAATTTTTTTATATATTTTCAAATATGAAAACACTGGTTCTAAGAGATTTGGGCCATGGTTGGTTAAATGAAATGGGGTTCTGAGTATTAGAGCACATTTTCAACCTATATCTAAAAGATCAGTTGGAAAAATAAGTAAAAAACAAGAGGTTTAAAAATGGCAAGAACAAATTGCAGAATAAAATTCCATATGAAATTTAAACGTATAGTTAAGATATGCTTCTTTTTTTTTTTTTTTTTGAGTAAAACAAGTTAAAAAGAAAGCTTTATCCTATGTTATAATTGATCAATACCCGAGGAGTTAGAAAATACATATTTAAATAACAACATGTATAACTAACTATAATATGTGAGAGGCTCACATATCATTTTCTTTCTACTAATTTGCCAATCTCATCCTTACTTGACTAAGTTTTTTTATAAAATCCTCACTCATTCCGTTACACCAAAGCACATACATTTTAACCGAGCAAGGATAGATACAATTGGCATAAGGTAATTTTACCAAAAATATGTACAAACATAATAACATGAATTATGGATAAATCATGTTAGCTGCACCGTGAAGTTAGGTTCGTATCAAAAATTATATCTCTATAAACTATGAAGCTAATAAAGTAATTTTTGGATTTAAAATATATTGAAATTTAAAAAGTGTTATTATATTAAAATATTTTAAATCTATTATCAACTTTTAAATAATAAAATTCTCTTAAAAAATATTTATAATTAAGAAAACATATTTTTATAACAAAATTAACATAATCCATTTTTTTATAAATAAAAAACACTTTTTTATTATATAATTAATATACTACATTTCTATATAGTAATAATTATATAATTAACATATTGCATTTTTATATAGTACTTTTTGTTGCCTTATACACACCTGGGAGACGTGGAAGAAATCTTCAATCCACTTGGTGTGTCCTTGGGGCAAGTGAGAGTTAAGGTGTTGTCACCTAATCCTCAACTCTCCGTCTAGGCCAACTCTTAGCGAAGCCAAGAGGGTAGTCCCTAACAAATATACTATGGCTTGATCTAAGCTAAGTACAACAATGAAATCTAGGAGTTTATTATTCTTTTAAACCATCAACCATAAACTGATAAAACATGAAGTAAACATTCACCACGATATATAATCAAATGAGCATATACTTGCATCAAAAGGATACTGAGAAACAATTGTTAGGTGCAAGTTTCATTTAAATTAGATAGATAACCAAACTTGAAATGAAGCTTGTGGCTTTGCTGAGTGTGAAAAATTGAGACCAATGCCTTAAAGTGAATCGTGGACAATGTAGTTCGAGTGTTTTATTAGGATAAATTAATTTTCAGTTAATGAAATGGTTTGGGGCTCCTTGGAGGTTAACTCTTTGTTTGGAAAATCGCAGAGAGATTTACCAAAACCCAATGCTCTCACCAGTAAAACTCACTCAAAGTGTTGTATGTCCAAAATGGGTGGGAAGCTAGGTCCCGAGAGAGCCCGCCTTCCTTCTCAGGTCACTTCAAGGCATTTTCTCGCACATTAAGTTAACTACTTTGGGGGTTGTACTAATTAAACTATCAACCACAGACCAACACAACATGTATGAACTTACTCCCAACAGATCGAGACTAGCTCGCAACTGGAAGGGTCAGGAACTGCACTGTGAGCTGAGGGGAATTTGTTTATTTTATGACAATTAAAATAAATGTGAGACTAATTACTAGATCCACACTGACCATGCCTCTTGCAAGGTCGCTGAGGGGATGGTTTATTTGTCAAATTGAAATTGCGAAAAATAAAGCTAATTTAGCAATAAGTGTTCTACTTTGCAAAAAGGAAAAATTGATCTAAACTGATTAATTGTGCTTTGTGATGGATTAAATATTACTTTATCTTACTTTACTTATGCAAAATCAAATCTAAGATAAAACTTGCAAAAATTGACACCACCACCGAAAACCCCATTCCCCTAGGGGGAATGAAGAGCAAGAGCTTGTAGTCCCACTGATTTTATTAAGATATTACATGATATTTTATGGAAGTGACTTGTCACCATTCATTAGGGGGGTCACAAGTCTTTCAAATTCTTTACAAAGATTTATCAAGTACAATGGGTGCTCCCGGGGGTCCCGGATGCTCCTAATCCGCCCAAAATAGATATAGTTTCTTCTTATCTGTTCGTTAACCTGCATAAAACAACGAACAAAAGATAGAAAAAGATATCAAAAAACACTTTGGAAGTGTCTTGGTTTATTATTAAAAATCTAATAAAATTTCTAAGTTAAATTCTACAACAAACTAGCAAAATTTCGGATTTAAATTAAGTACAGAAAGCCCTTTTCTTACTATTCTTTTCGCTTTCCTAAAAAATAAATATAAAGATAGTATGTTTTTCTCAAATATGTAAATTAAGCTCTTGGAAAACACCTATATTTAGCCTTTAAAAATTGCCGAAAATATTGAGACTAAAGATGAAAAGAAACAAGCTAGATCTAGTTGAATCTTTCTTTAGAACTTGAGATCTAAACTACTTGCTTTGAAGTACATAAAGTAAATGAGATATTCAATCTTAGAAACCAACAACCTTTTACTTTATGTATGTTTAGAACAAGTAGCCAAAATTGTAAAATTTGAAGAGAAAGAGAAGAAAGAAATGCTTGATTTTCTTGAACCCTTGGGCAATGGAGTTTCCTGTTTCAATGGAGAGTGGAGGGATTATGTTACTTCACCACAAATTTTGAAGAATGAGGGGGAAACAAGATAGATTAGCCTCTCCTTCAAATGATATATCCTGTACAACTTCAAACTTCTTGCAAAGTGATTAACCACATTGGTGTCATATAGTTTAGAATAATTTGAGAGCATGAGAATTAAACAAAATAAGCATGCACATCAAACTACTTAGAATAGATAAGATAATAGAAACAAGAAGAAATCAAGCTTCCTACTTCTATCCTATTCAAATATAGCTCCCCTTACAAGGCCAAGATTTACCAAAAGAAATTGCAAGAAATAATCAACAAAACATATATCTCATATACACCATACACATAGATGATCCACACACAATAGATCTAGACCATCAAGTAGTCTCCAAAGCCTTCTTATTCAAATAGAAATGATATATCGATTACAATAGCAATCATCTCACCCAAACTCCAACTAGCTAACAATGGGAGAGAATACTCTTATTTATACAAAATTGGGTGGAGTTCCCAATGAGGAGGGCGGACCAAGTAGTAGAGGAGGGTGCACCAAATGGTAGGGAGTGGGCTGCCAAGTTTGGGATGAGGGCTGCCACCTCTCCCATATCCAAATACATGTCCAATCAAATATTTGAAGAAGGAGGGTGTTCCATCTCTCACTATTGTGGGCTGCCACCTCAAGGGTGTGCCACCTCTCCAAGAGGGGCGCACTTCCCCAAAAGAACATGCTTAAATCAAATAACCACATCATCAATCAACAACCAATCAGATTGGATTTATCCGCTTTGGCCATATCCTTGACTTTTGTGCCTTTATTTTTCCTTTAACATGTCCCCACATGTTCCTTTATTTTTTCCCTTACTGATTTTTATTGATTTTATTTGACTTCTTTTTGGGTGATTAAAATTACTAATTTTAAGTGATTAAAATAACTAATTTTACTCAAAAAAGTGGGTAGTTAAGTAATATGGGTGCTCTAGGTCCAAAAATGAGCATCCCCATGGCCTATTTAGTCCCTTAGTACCACTTTTTTAATGTATCTTTATTTTTTAATTAAAAATTGTTGAATTCTAGTAATTTTTTAATTAACTTAAAAAATTAAAAAAAATCCTAGGGGGGACATAATACATTTCCATTAAACTCTAGGAGGATATTTAGCATGAAAATATACATTATACAGTAGGCTTAGATCCATTCTCAAGCCTAACCATGAGCATATACTCCAGCTCTGGAGGAATTGAGTGAAAAAACTCATAAATTATAAATTGCGTGAAAATGGAAAAATATAATAAGTGAAAAAACACTTAAGAGTATAACTCACGCTTAGGACTTAAGGTGGCTAAGACATTTTACAATTTCATCATGCAAACATATTTTATTGCAATTTTTTATGGAAATGTAAAGAGAAAGGTGGTCTTTACGACCGACTGGACATTTTAACTTTGAATTTTGAACAAATGATGTTCAAAATTTGGTGGCTCGTTGGAAGTCCATCTTAGTGCAACTTTGATGGATAAAATTGGCTCCATATGGAGACATGTTCTTGATATTTTATTCTTTAAAGGAAAGTGTACGAGAATCCAGAATCATATGACCTGCATTCAACGAAATTTTATCAATAACATGTGCATATATGAAATCCAAAACTAAACATGAGCTATGAAAGTAATATACATGTATATACAAATATTTTACAAAAATAAACTGTGTACAACAAAATTTAAACTATGTACAAGAAATAAATGAATTTAAAGTACAAAGGCTAGGGTTTAGAGAATATGATACAACAGATGTCCCATGGACATCAGATGACTTCATTGAAGAAGAGCTTGAGAAGTTGACCATTTACTGGTAGTGGAAACTTCTCACCGTCCAATCTTCTTAGGACAAAAGAGTTCTTTACAGCTATATCCTGGATAATATAAGGCCCTGCCCATAAAATGTCGAACTTGCCATGGCTTCCTGGCTTCTCTCTTCATTTGTGCCATAGGAGGACTGTATCACCTACCTGGAAATCCCTCTGTCTTGAGGACTTATCAAAGGTTCTTTTTATCTTTTCCTGATTTTTTATGCTTTGATCAAGGGATTTTCTTCTGTTTTCATCCAACTCAATTATCTGATCAATCTTGTTTTGATGAAAATCTTCATCTAAGCTATACTTTTGGACAAACTGATACACTGGAAGTTTGAGGTGAACTGGCAAAGTGACATCCAGTCCATATACCAATTCGAAAGGAATCTTCCATGTTGAACTTTTCTTCGTGATTTTGTCAGCCCAAAGTGAAAACTTGATCTTATTATCCCATGATATTTTGTTATCCCCAACGGTTTTCTTTAGAATTGTCATTAAGTTCTTGTTACTAGACTCAGCAAGGCCATTACCCTGAGGATAATAATTTGATGAGTGGGATAATATAATGCCATATTTGAAACAGAATGAGGATAGTTCTGTGGAGCTAAAGGCTTTGGCATTATGGGTAGTTATTTTTGCTGGCACACCAAATCTAGTGATAAATTTGTCTTCAAGAAAGTCCATGACCACTTTATCGTTTGCCGACTTGATGGGTATAGCCTCTACCCACTTTGTGAAGTAATCAGTTGCTATGATTATCCAAGTATAGCCATTACTTGAATTATATTTAAATTGACCAATGAAATCAAGTCCCCACTGCTAAAAAGGGGCTTCCACCACTACTGGTTGTAATGGTAAGGCTACTAGCTTCTGCTTCCCAATAAACAACTGACACTGCTAACAACCCCTGACCATTTTGTGCACATCTGAAAATATAGTAGGTGAGCAGTAATCTGCTCTGAGGATTTTGTGGGCTATGGTTTTGGCTGCAAAATGCCCACCACAAAATCCGGAAAGAAAATCAACCAAGAGTCTTTTGGACTCAAGCTCGTCAACACATCTAAGTATTACCCCATCAGGGTTCCTCCACCCCAATCCATATCGAATAATACAATACTTAGATGCCTTCAATCTTAATTCTCTTCTCTTGTGACCAATCAAGTGACTAGGGCATGTGATATTCGAAAGGAAGAAAATGATATCAACATACCATTCGTGTTGTTCTAACCTTTGAAGTTCTGAAGATAAAGCTAGCCTAACTTGGTTGTTTTGACAGAGTAGGTCCAAAGCTTGTTCATTACCTTTGGTTAGCATTTGAGATAATCCTTGTCCTTTGATTAATTTGGTGGGTTTGATTTCTAGATCATACTCTTCTATTTTCAAAAACCACTTTCCCCTGACCCCCAAACAATCTTGTTGTCCAAGGATATCTTTCACTACTAGGTGAGGTACATACCCCACAACTTTTGAATATCCTATGTAAAATCAAAAAAAATTAAGGGACTTGACCAAGGCATATGCTTTCTTTTCCATAGTTGTGTAATTAAGTTCTGAATTTTGCAATGCCTTGCTCATGAAAGCAATGGGTTGCTCTTGACCATCATCATTCTTTTGGAGAAACACTCCTGTTATAGTATCCTTGGAAGCAAAGGAGAATATTTGAAAATCTTTAGCATAGTTTGGACTAATTAGTACAGGAGATTTACCAATTGCATCCTTAATACTCTTGAAAGTTCTTCTTCCTTCTTATACCCACTCAAACTTGACATCTTTCTTTAGAAGTATTTGGATAGGTTTCAAAGTTTCGGCCAAATTTGGGATGAACCTTCTTACAAAGTTAATTTGACCAATGAAGGATTGCAAGGATTTCTTGGTTTGGGGAAAAGGAACTTGTTGTATGGCTTGTACCCTTTCTGGCTCCATTTTCACCCCATCTTTTGTTATGATATGACCCAACAATTTTCCTTCATCAACTCCTAAGATTAACTTGGACGGATTTAAGGAGATGCCATATTTTCGGCATCTTTCAAATACTTTTTTGAGATGACTTATATGATCATCTCTTTCTTTGGAAGATACGATTAAGTCATCTTGGTATATCTCGATGATATTGTCCATCAATTCGTGGAAGGAAAAATCCATGGCTCTTTGAAATGTGGGCCCTGCATTTAATAATCCAAAGGGCATTCTAAGGTACTCAAAGGTGCCCCATGGTGTGGTGAAAGTTGTCTTATTTTGGTCCTCTTTCCTAACCAACACTTGATTGTATCCAGAGAAACCATCTAACATGGACATTATTTTTGACCCAGTAACTCTTTGCAACAGAGCTTCCATATTGGGCAAGGCGTAATTATCCTTAATGCATGCAAGATTCATATTTTTAAAATCTATACATAGTCTTATTCCCCCGTTTTCCTTTATAACTACCACAAAGTTAGAACACCATGCAGAATGCCTTTTTGGGGCAATGATGCTAGCATCCAACATCCTTTTTAGTTGTGGTTGAATCAAAGGTGCCAACATAGGATTTATTTGCCTAAGCTTTTTCCGGAAAGGTTTTGTATCTTCTCTAAGTGGGATAGTATGTTGAAATACATCATCTTTATAAGCTTTCAGTTCGTCATACGTAAAAGAAAATACATCCCTATACTCACTGACAAGACTTATTAGTTGTTTTCTTTCTTTTTCTGAAGTACCCTTTCCGATTTTTATGAGTCTTGGGGATTCTTTTGTCCCAATGTTTACTTCTATATAGCTGCCGGGTTTTATTACTTCCTTTTTCTTTTTGTACATGTCATGCATGTCAAAGATATTTTCTAGAGCAGTTATTCCTCTAGCGGCTAGATTCCTTACTGAGTCATCCTCCTCAAGATAATCTTTTCCTTCTTCTTTGTAACTGACATTGAAATCTGAGAATTCTTGAACATTATAAATAAATCTTATGATCTGTTTCTCATCTCTGAATACTTTTCAATGATCAACATTATCTAGAACTGAAGGTCTAAAGTTTATTTCTAATTTTCTGTCTCCTTTGATTAAATCTTATGAAGGTTGGAGGGTTGAAGCTGCAACTGCCAAACTGTCAGCTAGACTGTTCTGATCCCTAGGTACTGAAATGATATCCATAGCATCAAACATTTCTATGGTATCCCAAATTGGATTTATGTATCTTTTTAATCTTTCACTTTTGCATGCAAATTTATTTTTTAACCTGGAGGATGACCAAGTATGAGTCACCCTTGACATTTATTATTTTTATCCCCATATCTTTTGCAATTTTTAGACCTAGTAGAAGTGCTTCATACTCAACCACATTATTTGTTGCATCAAATTCTAATCTAAATGAAAATTTGTGAGACTTTCCTGTTATCTAAATGAAAAATTGTGAGTCTTTCCTGTTGGTGAAACTAGGACAATCCCAGCCCCTTTTCTTGATCTTGAATGTGCACCATAAAAGTCCATCTTCCAAGCCTTATTACTTTCTTTTTCATCCTTAAATTTTTCTTCAACTGGTGCTAGGAAGTTTGAACAAATAGAGAAATTTCCCATGTCAGATGTTTGACATAAGAACTCATTGAATTGCACTTTAGGGTCTTCTATATGGTACTTCCTTTCCATTTCTCTAAAGAGTCTGAAATGTTATGTTGATGGAGGAGGGTATGGGATAGTTGCAAAGGACAAATCCATATTTATGAAACCACCCATGTGAGCTCCATACTTTCTTGAGAGAAGCATACCCCAAGCATATGGCACATCAATTACAAGCACATCCATTTCAAAAGAAAATTTTGGGTGGAAAGCTAGCTTAACTAGCAGATCTATGATAATCCCAAGGGTTTCAACTTCCTTGCAATCCATGGCACATATGTTTTGGTAGAGCCTTGTAACTTTGAGGCCTAGTCTTTGCATGATTCCTTTAGTAATAATGTTGGATGAAGCTCATGAATCATACATACATTTATGTAACCACTAATTATTTATTTCTAGAGACACAAAGAAAGGGGGATTTTCTTCTTTGGTTCTATCTCTGTTGGTTAAAACCACTGGTGGGTCTCTGTGTAGTTCCTTTTCTTTTTCCTGATTCTTATCTACCTCTTGAATTTTTACAACCTTTTTAATATCAGGAGCATTTATTGCTTTCAGTAATTTTTCTTTTTGTGAAAGAATTTCCAGAAGGTCTGGTATTGAAACCAATATTTCATCATTCGAAATCCAACTACCTAAATCAATAGATAGATCAGTAATTGGAAGGGGAGTAGTTACCTTGGAAAAAATTGTTTAAGATTTGCTTGCAGCTTCTTTGCCTTTCCTTTGGTAAACAATTCCCTTATGTCTGGCCATATCTAAAATTTTCTCGTTTGTGGGTTTGTGTCCATAAAGATTGGTGACATTATCATACTCTTCGACCACTTCTTGTGGCTGTTCACACCTCTCTTTCATTTGGAGCCAATGATCCATTGAAAATGGATGAGTTTTTCCATAATTGTTTATGTCGTTAGAGTTTCTTGAATGCCCCAAAAAATTGTTTGTTGGAGGGAGGCCATGCTCATTTATTTGGCAGAATACTGGACAAGTGAACTCTTCATGAAAGTCCTCACATTCTCTGCAAAAGGGTGGTATATCCTCATTTACCACATTATTAGACTCTAACTGATTAGGTGGCCTTTGTTCTTGTTGAGGAGTTTTCTTTTGCCATCTCTCATTACTAGGCCTCAGTTGGAATCTGTTATTCTGGTTTTGGGACCTCTCCATGGTTATCAACCTATTCTGAAATGCACTAAGTTGGGTAGCATGAGTGGCTTCCATTCTTTTAACCATCTATGTTATGGCGTTTAAAGGGTCATAGGATGGATCTTTTTTATCTGGGACTGCTGTTTTTTCTTTAGGATCTGACTGTTTTGAAGAACTGTCTCTTGTGAATCCTGGAAGATTTGACTTTCTTGAAGCTTGCATATTTTTGTCAATCTTGATAGCGGTTTCTTGATCCTTTTTGAGGTCAATGGGTTCTTTATCTCTTAGTTGATATCTCATTTCACCACAGAATGTCTCAATGTAGTAGATCAAGATAGCACTCTCAGGAGGTTTGATGTCTTGGTGCATGTTTGAAACTAATTCATTGAATCTTTTGTTGAACTCATCCATGGTTTCATTTTCATTCTTCTTTATTGTGTTGAGGGCTGCCAAAAAATGACGGTGATCTCTTTTCTCCCCCCACTTTTCCACAAAGGCATCAATGAGTTCTTTCAAAGTTTTGAAAGTGTTATCCAGCTTGTCTTCATACCAGTCTGAAGCATCATCTTCTAAGGAAATAACAAATAACTTCATTTTTACATCTTCATAATCATGTGCAGCACAACATTTATTTATACATCTCGTGAATGATTTTACATGAATCTTAGCTGAAATGGAATTATTGCCTTGAAAACTAGGAAGTTTTTCAAATGCCTTTTCAGGAATAGCATGCACATAATTGTTTATTGCACTAAAATCACATGGATTATATATGGTCATTTCTAAAAAATTACTACTAGCAAAAATAAAGTGGATATCATAAATGGACTCAGTTCCTAAATGACTAAGTACTCTACGAAAAGAGGCTTTAGCTAACCTCCTTCGATAAACCTTCTCAGGTTCATGAATGAAGTTAAGAATGCCTTCTAAATTCCTCCTTGTAGAATACCTAGTTAAATTGGAATTAAGTGGAGTCGCCTGATATGGATGATTTTAGGGGCTAAATTTCTCTCATGGGCTAATTTTTCAACCTTTTTCCAAAAATGAGATTCGCTATTTTAAAAATGATTCACCCAAATTCTATAGGATAATATTATTTTACCTTAAAAATCGCCAAAATTTTATAAAAACTATATAAAATCCTTAG
>JZKD02S1302520.1:662743-678726 GCA_000966675.3 Picea glauca
AGTTTTATACACCCATTTCACACCTATGCATTCTTTCTCCTTAGGTAAATCAACTAGATCCCATGTATCATTTTTATTAATAGATTCCATTTCTTCATTCATTGCATTAATCCAAAGTTTTTCCTTAACTGCATCCTCAAAATATATAGGATCTTGAGTAAATAGAGAAAAATTGGATTGCAAATTTATCCTATCTCCTTGATCATATATTTCTTGCAAGCTTTTAGTCTTTTTGCCTCTTAATCTTGATCTTAATGATTCAAGTGTAGGATTTGAGTCATAACTTACTTGTGGACTTGATGTTTCTCCTTGCTCAACTTTTCTTTGTGAATTATCTTCTTGTGGAATTCTTGATGGTATTCCTCCTTGCTCATTTGATTGTTCTCCTAGACCTTTTTCTCGGTGTTCTTCATATAGTATTCTTGTACCTGTAATTGTCTTGTCTATATTGCCATCCCATGATTCTTCCTCTTTGAATACAACATCTCTACTTATAATAACTTTCTTGGTTATAGGATTAAACAACTTAGATGCCTTATATTGTTCATCATAACCAATAAAAGTGCATTTTTCACTTTTATCATCCAATTTACTCCTTGTTTGTTTAGGCACATGTGCATATGCAATGCAACCAAATTCTTTAAAATGAGAAACACTATGATGCTTACCACTCCATGGTTGTTGAGGAATCATGTCCCTCAAAATTCTTGTTGGACTCCTGTTCAATATATAAACTGCACAAGCTACTACTTCAACCCAATATTCATTAGATAAATTCTTGCCTTTCAACATGCTTCTAGCCATTTCCATTATTGTATGATTCTTCCATTGTGCAACACCACTCTGTTGAGGTGTATAGATTATAGTGAACTGCTTCTTTATTCCATGATACCTGTAATACTCCAAAACCTCATTTGACTTTTATTCTCCTCTTTTATCTGATCTTAATATCTTAATAGATAGACCACTTTATTTCTCAACTAATGCCTTGAGTTTCTTAAACTTGTCAAATGCTTTAGATTTGTGTTTTAGGAAATAAACCCATTTTTTTCTACTATAATCATCAATGAATGTTAGAAAATATATACTCCCCCCTAATGATGGTGTTTTCATTGGACCACATAAATCTATATGCACAATTTCTAAAGGTGCCAAATCTCCGTATGCCATCTCTTTTGGAAATCGTTTCCTATGTTGCTTGCCCAAAATACAACTTTCACATGAATTTATTGGTGCTTGAATATGTGGTAAGCCTCTTACCATTTCATTTCTTTGCAAAAAACACAATCCTTTAAAGTTTAGATGACCATACCTCAAGTTCCATATCCATGCTTGATCTTGACTTGATGCCTTGAAACTTGCTTGAATCTTCTCCATGGTTTCACTTTTCATGTGAAGTGAGAGCATTCTATTGTCTTCCATTTTAATCTTTGCAATCACCATTTTACTAGGAGGAATATCAAATATAGTGCAAACATTATTCTCAAAATAAACTCTATAACCCTTTTGAGTAAGTTGTCCCACACTTATGACATTATGCTTTAAATTAGGCAGAAAATAAACATCAAGAATAGTTTTCTTTCCACTATTTGTTATTACATTGATTACACCTATTCCCATGACTTAAACAATATTATCATTATCCAATTTAATTTGTCTTTTAACTTATGTATCCAAATCCTCAAAAAAAACCTTTATTTCCATTCATATGCTTACTACAACCACTATCAAGAAACCAAATGTTACTTGCATTTTCTTGAGCTACATCACATGTAATAAACAGTGTCTGAGAACTACTCTTAGAGAAATGTGCATTCTTCTTTCTCATATATGCTTGTTTCTTTTGGCATTCATTTGCAAAGTGACCATACTTCTTGTAGTAATAACATTGAATCTTCAATTTTTCATACCTTTGTGATGCCTGAATGTGATTGCTTTCCCTTGAGCTGAAACTTTGATTTCTCCTTCCTCCTGGGTCTTGATTCTTTCTTTCTTCTCTTTGAAAATTATTTCTTCCTCTTCCTCTGAATCTTGGATTTCCTCTTCCCATGCCTTTGCCAAATGTCATTTGTGTTTTGAATGCATTATCCAATGAGGTATTGTCATTCCTATTCAACATGTCTTCATAATTTTTCAAAGAGCTAACCAACTCATCCATAGAATATTTAGTCAAATCCTTAGATTCTTCAATTACCACAACTATTGCATCAAATTTTCTAGGCAAACTTCTTAGAACCTTTTCTGCAACCCTCTAATGTGCTAGCTCATCACCATTTTGCCTATTTGATTAACCAAATCTATAACACGATATGTAAATTGTTGTATTGAATCAAAATCTTTCATTTGCAAGTTTTCAAATTCCTTTGTAAGTGCTTGGAGTTTGGCAATTTTTACCTTGCTAGTGCCTTGATATGCTGTTTCTAGAATGTCCCATGCTTGTTTGGTTGTAGTGGCTAGTTTAATCCTTCCAAAAACTAAATCATCCAAAGCTTGTCAAATTATCTACAAATCCTTTTTATTCATTTTCCTATTTTAATCAAACTTTTTCTTTTCATCAACATTCAAAATAGACTCATCTTGTGGTTTACCATAACCATTCATTATACACACATCTCTCTCTCTCTATATATATATGTTTTTTTCATTTGACAAAAGATTAAAAAAGACATATACAATTTTCTTTTACTTAATTTTTATAATTATTATTTAAGAACTCTACTTCAATTTAAACATAAACAGGAAATTACATATCCAACTAATACTGAAATGTAAAATGCACCTCTATACTATAAAATGCACCTCAATCTGTTCTTTGGTCTTAATGCTCGGCACGTTCAAAATCTTTAATCTTCCACATTGTTCCTTAAGTATGAAGTATGAGAAGGTTCTCCAGACGAATTTTCTTTTCCCTCAAAAAATTTCCGGCGTTGCAACACGAGGCTTATAATTGATTTTCCTATGACAAGGTCATTCTAGTGTTTTCTTAGTACGGTCAACCACCACACGTCTTCCTCTTCCACGTCCACTTCTCCGTCTTCATCTTTGAATGTGAGACGGGGATAGTCCTCCAGCTCTTTGACATCATGTGGTAGGAATTCCTGAATTCCTTTCCATCTTCTGGCAACGTGGGATTGAGACTCTGATTATGGAGTGGGTAAAGGTTGCTACTTGCCCCACTGGAATTGTGGATCGAACTCGACATTGACTTTTGCCTTTCATTTTCATGATACAATCTTCATTTAGGTCTACTGCCGGCCGGACATCCTGCTAATGAATTGAAGTTATGGCATTCTATCACCGTGATACTATACAAACAAAACACTTTGATATCATAAAAGAATTTAAACAAAATTTAAAATTTATGGAAACATTCAAACAAAATATTTTTGATATCTTAAAAGAATTTAAACAAAATTTAAAATTTAAAATTCATGGAAACATTCGTATTTCGACTTATGGACATTTTTTACAATTAATTGATAACACTCAAAGCCACACCTTTTATATCCAGTTTTTACAATTAAGTTAATATGATTCAAAAGGACAAATACTTATTAAAAATAAATAAAATTAAATATCATTTCTGACACAAACATTTATTCAAAAATAAATAAAATTAAATATCATTTCTGAGATTATAGCTTCTTAATAATCAAAGTTTTATCTTGATAAATGTTTTGTGTTTCAAACAATAGAAATAAAGAATATAATATTAAATATATTCAGTTTTTATAATTAAGTTAATATGATTCAAAAGGACAAATACTTATTAAAAATAAATAAAATTAAATATCATTACTGACACAGACATTTATTAAAAATAAATAAAATTAAATATCATTTCTGAGATTATAGCTTCTTAATAATCAAAGGTTTTTCTTGATAAATGTTTTGTGTTTCAAACAATAGAAATAAAGAATATAATATTAAATATAATTTTTGAATATTTTTTAAATTTATATTAAATATAATTTTTAAATATTTTTGAAATTTTAGATTGATATTATGTAATTATTGATCAATAATTTATTTTTTATTAATTTGCATAACATTTTAAGGGGTATTTTTTTTTATATAAAAGTTTAATAATTTAAAAAATAAATCACGGTAATAATAATAATTTTGTTGGGTGAAGGTCAGTTGAGGCTATTCGATGGTAGAGTAGTTCTTGCAACAAAGGTCAGGTCTTGTGCTCAAATTCGAGGGATGTGGTCTAGTCGTGTTGTTAAGGCACTCTGTGTTGGTGATATTGACGTCTTAGATGCCCCAAAACTAACAAACAAAAAAAATCATGGAACCTAAAAACTAACAATCAAACAAAAAAATATTCCATTTTCCATTTTTAAAGAATCAAGCCTCACCAAGAGCCAGGGCATTAAAGACATCTACATTCATGGGGATTCATTGATTATCATCAACCAAGTCAGGAAATGATCCCCTCCTCGTGATATGAAAGCTTAAAAACATCAATGCATGAGTTTTCAAAGAAGTTGAAAACTTTGACTCATTTCATGCCTTTCATATCTTCAGAATCAATAATACAAAGGAAGATTCTTAAGATAATCTATCCACGAGGATGCCAACAAGAGAAATTATAATCAATGGAGTTATCTTTCATCACTCTATTCCTTAACGAAATTAGTTATGCATTTAAATTCAATATATATTAAGGAACTAAGGTGGGTCATGTGGGATCATGTGTATCTTAGGTGTTATCGGTCGTTCCTAGTCTCATGTCTCAACCTTTGGTAAAGATCTCCATGGGGTATTCACAAAATTGACTTGACGCCCTCCCTCTCCGGTGAATGCTTATTCTTCCTCATCCTTTCGCTCTGTAGTTCTTCCTCTCACTTGTACTCAACTCTTCCCTACCTCTCCTAGCCTTGTCCACAATTTCTCTTGGCTTACTCACACTTGGTTTTTGTACCTTCCTCCTTCTATCACAGCTATGCATATCAACATCCATTTCAAGTTATGATGGAAAAGAAAGGTCCCAGTGCTATCACATGCACAAATTCACCACCAATATAGGACTGTTGATGTTGGGCTTTACTCAATGCTTAGGGTGGTGGCTCCTCACATGCAACAATCTGAGAAAGATGAATATAGACATGGGTGCAATTCATCATATGAAATGTTCTTGTAATATTAAGAGTGTTGTAGAATTACTAGAAGGGCCAAGAATCTCATAATTCATTAGACTTTTATGAGTGGTTTTCTTACCAAATTCTCAAAGCCTGGAACAGAATTGGAGCACAATGGAAAACAAAAGGATAGGAATGGTACTCTAGATAAGGGACTTCTAGGAGGAAGAACAAGAGGAAATGGTGAATCTAGTGAATACTCTCCAAATCCAGATCAATGAAGAGACTGGAAAACCACAATGGAAATTCTTGGACAAGAGAGACATGGGTACCAACTATTGAAGGATGAAGTTGAAACGATTCGTTCAGAGGTGGTTGAGTTGCATTCTAGACCTATCACTCCATCTCGTTTGGCATCAACTTCGGCTATCTCAAATGCAACATCGGCTTTGAACCCACCCAGACATGTACCAGACTTGAATTTACCCCCAACACCTTCATATGGGGCTCGCGATGAGCATGCTCAAGTTAATTACTCATGTTAAATTTTGTGTTTTGTTGTTTCCATCCTTGGGGTATTTTACAGACATTATAGTTGGCTTACTAGTCATCTAAACTCAATGTATAGACTAATGGTCATTTTTTTTTGTAAGTGTTGTTAGACTATACCCAATTTTGGTTTCTACAGAAGCCTCATTAGAATGTTGTAAAAACTAATCTCATTGTTATACAACATTTTCTTCCAGCAAGTGATACTTCCTATTCTATGACATCTAAAGCATAGAACTTTGGAAGAAAATTGAGAGAATGTCTTCTTGGTATGGATCAACTCTAACAAATCCCTAAATTTCAAAGTTGTCACTTGTTGCTTTCTAGCAAGGTTCCACAACTTCACTTGTTGCATGTTGCATCATTGTAATATGAGACATAGTAACCTTTTGTTGAGTATTAAGGGTACAAAAACCTTTGTAGGTGGGAGAAAAGAAGAAATTCTCGAAGATTCTAGAAGAGAATTCTTGATGATGAGTTGTTTTTTGATCGGATTGGATCTCACCCGTCTCTCCTGATTTAGTGAGATCATAGTCTCTCATCCTAATCTCCTCATGGCCTCCTCTCCAATCTATAAATGGAGGCGTATTATAAACGGAAAGGATAATAAGTAATAAGTGAGGAGTAATAAAATAATGGTGAATTGAGAATAGCTATTGGTTTGTAATTGAGAGTAATGAACTCCATTTTGGTCCTAACAGTTTTGGGATAAAGTGTTCAAGAGATGGTGATGGCACTTATGGAGGCTACTTGGGTATTACAACATTGAAGTGATGCAATGAGTTTGTCAACATCAAGTCTTGGTTGTAAGTTGCTTCTTGATTTCTTAATACAACTATACATTTTATTTTCCTAATAAGGATTTCAATAGTTTTTATTTGTATTTCTCCTAGGCTATATACGTATATTCATTGAAACATATGTATGTTTGTTACTTTCACTTGTTCTATTTGATCCCTTTATAGGTCTCTATTTCTAAAAAGCATTGGATCAAGCTTGGAGATACAATCAATAAGGAAAAACATCAGTTAAAAAGGTACAAGTTTTCTATTCTTTTTCATTTCATTTGAATCTAAACAAAGGGGTGTGTTTCATCTTGTTTTGTTCTAGTTTTGTCTTGTTTTATATCAAAAGATTTGATCATAGAGTACCCTGGGGTCATTGACATTAATGGTGATTTCCCTCGCACTTGTTAATGATATACATAAATGATTGATAATCAAGTGGTTTCTACCATGTTCGACGTCAAGACATGTATTCACATGGTTAGAATCGTACCTCAGAATTGAATACGAGTTGAAGAACCTAGGGAAATTCCTTTCCATATTTATTTCCCTGGACTACGATGGAAATTACTAGAGTAATGTGGTCACATAGATCCACATTGTATTGGTTTGTGGCTATGTTACGATCATAATTCATAGATCCACAATGTATATTATCATGGCTATGAATCCATTAAAATCATGGCAATATGGATCCACATTGTATTTATGGTGGCCATATCATTAATAAATGTAATCATGGATCTAAAATGTATTAGTCATCAGACATGCTTAGATTCATTTGTATTCGGAGTATGGGAATGCCTATCTCAGTGATGATATAATATTCTACTTCAAATTCCTTATGTTGCTAGTAGGTCTCCAACCGATGCGTTCTTTGTTTCAAATACACATCTCGAAAAGTATTTCAACTATCATCTCTTCTAAATTTATACTTTGGGGGGGGCATTCTATTATAAAACATTTTGTCACGGCAAGTGATATTATCTATTCTCTAACATCTAAAGCATAGAAATTTGAAAGAAAATTAAGAGAAAGTCTTCTTGGGAAGTATCAACTCTAAAACATCCCTAAATTACGAAGTGGTTGTTTGTTTCTTTCTAGCGAGGTGAGGCAACTTCACTTGTTTAATGTTGCATCACTGTAATGTGCAACAATGTCACCTTTTGTTGAGGTTTGACGGTGTGACAACCTTTGTACATGGGAGAAAAGAAGAAATTCTAGAAGAGAAGTCTTGATGATGAGTTGTTTTTCGATCGGTTTAGATGTCATCAATCTCTCATGATTTATTGAGATCCTAACCTCTCATCCTAATCTCCTATTGGATTTCTCTCCAATCTATAAATGGAGGCATCTTATAAAGGGAAAGGCTAATAAGTAATAAGTGAGGAGTAATAAAATAATTGCACGAATAGAGAATATCTCCTCGTTTGTAATTGAGATTTTATAATCTTCATTTTCATCCTAAGAGTTTTGGTCTAAAGTGTTCAAGAGATGGTGATAGCACTTATGGAAGCTACTTGGGTATTACAACATTTAACTATTGGAAGAAGTTTGTTAATGCCAAGGCTTGGTTGTAATTTGCTTATTGATTTATTAATACAATTATACATTTTCCTTTCCTAATAAAGGTTTTCAATGGTTTTTATTTGTATTTATCCTTGCTTATTTACATTGATTCATTGAAACATATGTATCTTTGTTACTTTCATTCGTTTTGTTTGATCCTTTTATAGGTCTCTATTTCTAAAAATCATTGGATCAATGTTGAAACTACAATCAATAAGGACAAACATTAGTTAAAAAGGTACGAGTTTTCTATCATTTTTCATTTCATTTCAATCTAAGGAAAAGGGTGTGTTCTTTCTTTTTTTGTTCTAGTTTTGTGTTCCTGAACTAGAAACATTTGTGTATCTCTGCATTTATAAATTTAACTACAACACCCGTGATTTTTCACACAAGAGTTTTGAATAAGATTTTCTTCGAGTTTTATTTATTTTTAAATAAAAATAATTTCGTTCATTTTATAATAATAATAATAATAATATAAATTTATCCCGTCTATTTTAATAAAAAAAAATACTATTATTTTTATTTAAAAAAGAATTGAACATTTTCTAAATTTTAATATAAAAGTTTTACAATAAGATTTTGAAATATTGAAATAAAGTCAAATTTTAAAAACAAAAAATTTAATTAGAAAACTATTTTTTCAAAGGATATTACCTCTCATTCAACATTTTTATGATCTAAATTTAAAAAATAAATATTCTACAAATATTTATAATAAATACTATTAGAGTATTACATGCTCTAGTATTTAGTTCCAATTGTTCCCTTCTATTATCATTGTATATAATAGTGAAACACTATTTAATATATGCATTAACTTATTCATCTCTCGAAAGGAATTTGTAATCTAAAGTTTCTTTTTTCATTCTTTCCCTCATAAGAACCTGATAATGGACTCTTCCTTCCTCGAGAAGGTAACTTTGTGATTGATATTTTTACCCATGGAAACCTATGGTTTTGAGGCCTAGTGATAGGTGTTATCCTCCATAATTGCAATAGATGAAAACACTTTATCTTTGTGTTATAGAAAGATTTTCCTCGCCCCATGCAATCTTTTTTTTGTTTGTTAAATTGTGCGGGACCTGTTGGGCACGCGATTAACCTGTGGCTTGAGAAACCGTGACTCGAGGGCATCTAAGCCGTCAAAATCACCTGGGGATCGCACCCGGCCTAAGCCACACCAACCCTTAACATGGTTGGATTTTTTGTCCGAGTAGGTTTCGAACCAGTGACTTTAACATCACGGAGTGGCTTAACAACACACTCAATCATCAACTGTCCTACACCTTGGGGACCTCACCCCATGCAATCTTGCACAGAGGGCCTTTTTCAATTTCTCTATGCAAACTTAAAGTCCCTTTTTTAAAAATTCTAGAGCTAAAAATATAAATTTTCCACTTATACGCACCTTGCCTACTATACAACATGCGTATATGCAGGTTTCACCATTACATCCTGCGTATATCGAGAAATGTGCCCAAAATTGAAAAATGGTGTTGGTTTTCCATGTCATGCCACGAGATCAATGATTCTTGGCCTTCCATATATTGGAAACGTTCTGAATCGGCCCTTCAGTTCCATTTGAATTCTATAAATGGGCCAAATCCAAGCTATGGAAAAGAGGAGAAAGAATTCAACTTTGAGAAAAATGGTGTCAGGTTTCCATGTGACGATAGGAGATCAATGATCCTTGGATTTCCATATACTGGAAACATTCTGACTTGTCCCTTCAGTTCCATTTCAATTCTATCAATGGGCCAATTCTTAGCTATGGAAAAGAGGAGAAAGAATTCAATGTTGAGAGAAAATTTACTCTGGAGGAATTATTCACTTCACATTGAGTTTACATCCTTTTGTCATTTAATTCTGAACACAGTGTTCACCCCCAAGCTCTTCCCTTATTGATTGAGAAATTCATTGTCTATCTTCTATGAGCTGGCCTTTAGTGGAGGATTGAAGTGGTGGAGGCCTTGTTGTAAGGAACTTAGTTTCTCGGTTTCGAACTGTGCAGACAAAGAATTTTGTAACTTATTCACTTATTATTATCATATATTAATAGAAATACTCTTTTCCCGTCCAATTGATATCTTGCAGATATTTGAATTATTATTCCATGGGCGTACTTGTTATGTATGTTAATGGATTTTTCTATTTAATGTGCTAACATAATATATTATCACCATATTCTTTCTTTGCTTGGTTGTTGAGGACTAGTTGTAGGTGTATTGCTTTAGGTAGAATGATCAACGGTGGACTTCATCGAACGTCTAGACGAGGCAATACTTTTATATTCTCTTACTAGCATATTTGTTTATATATCATAATTGAGAATAGAGTTGATTTCTGCAGTCATTTTTTTCTGTTGTGGTTTTCTCCTAGCCATAGAGATATTTTCCTCATAATAGAATTGTCGACCATACTAGAGATTGAATCTTGTTTCTTGGAGTTTGGAGTGTTTTTCTCCTTAGATATCTCTTGTTCATATTTTGTTTCTTGTCGTATCATTGCATGACATCCTGTGTTCACTCTGGGTCTGATTCTTTCATCCTTCTCCTTAGCCTAGCTATGTTTTTGACACATATACGTGGGTTTTTTCTTGATATTCATGTACATACGCGTGCTTTCCTTCTGCAAGATGCGTACATACACGATTTTCCCTTGAAAAATTGCATGCATCAACCTCTTTATCTTGTTTGCTGGGTTTGGTGGTTGCTGGTTAGGTTTTGATGATTGTTGAGTCTTCTTGGGTCTTTGTAGTGACTATTAAGTGTCTGTGGGATGGCAAGAAACCTATCTTTGGTTGAAATTTTTGGTGGAGCCTTTCTCGTCATCTTTTCATTTTGATTGTCCTTGTACATTGAGCTGGGTGTTTTTATCCTTGGTATCCTACTTGAGTTGTCTCTTTATGCACATAGTAAATTCTTTATATACCAAGATATTGTTCATTCCATGCATTTTCATTTTCCTTATATTGAGAATACAAAAATATTAGGCATTTTGCATTGCTTGGAATTTTTATCTTTTGAGTCTTTGTCATTTATCTTAGTGTATGTAAAGAAAGATTGAATTTTTGTTCAGAATTGCAGAATTGAATTGAAAATTGCATTGTTTTTAAGAAGTGAGTGTTGGCCCTTGACCAAGTTTTGAGGATCCTTGGTTAGGTTTGACCTATTTTTGGGACTTCGACAGGTTGTCGAAGGTGGAGCGCAAGATGAAGCAGAGATCATGGTATCTCAGCCCCTTTTAGGGCCCTTTTTGGGATTCAGGATTATGTAATGGGTATGGGGATGTCGGCCCATGGGTTTACCCATGCTTAGGCCTATTTTGTAATGTATAAATAAGTATCTAGGCAATGTAAGAAGAGGTCAGTGTGCTAAGTGCTAGAGTTCGATCTATGTGATTGAAAGTGCTAAGCATTGAGTGGGGATTGATTTTGTGCATATTGTATGAGGTTTGCAAGGTTCAGTGAAGCGAGTGTAAGAAATTGAGAAGAGGCTTAGTGTTGTAACCTAGCTCAGGGAAGGAGGATCCATCGAGGTATGCAAATCTCCTGTCCTCTGCGGAGTAGGGATTTTGTGGCTCTATGCATGTAACTGATTGAAGAAGCTAATAAAGAAGATGAAGAGTTGGTGTACGTAGCCCTAGGGTGGGGCTGAACCATGTACATGTTGTGTTTCTCTGCTTTGTGTGATGTATTGATGAGTTTATATGTTAGCTTGCTTAGTGATTCTATATAGATGAATGGTAGATAGATATGTTAATGTTATGTTCTTGATAGTATGGATGAATATTAGATATGACCTATGTGGATTTGCTTAGTGCTTGAATATAGTAGATCTAGTTAAATACTGCAATGCTCTGTAATTAGGGTTTAACTACATTGTAAACTAAGACTGGATATTGATGAACTATAACTGCTAAGTGCCATGTTAAGGTGTTACAGTCACAGATTTGTGTCCCAGCTAAGGTTGTAGACACTGGAGTCTTGCAACCACCCTTGCCTCTACCTCAGGTGAGACTTCATCTGCTTCATCTGGCTGATAGTTAGGGTTTTTTGGGTGCATTGTTGTAGCGTTGAACCCTGTGTCTACCCCTGTGCCAACAAATGGTTCTGTTTCCAAGACAAAAATTGTGATTACTGGGAACTAGGAAAAAGGAATCTTTGTGAGAAGATCCAACCTGAATTTGTGAAATCTATGTGCGTAGATATGTCTCTCTAGTGCGCAGTATTCTACTCAATCTATGAAGCTCTGTGCTAATAAAATAAGTCCAATCTAAAGAAAAGAGGTAAGATATGAACGCTTTGTCCTCTAATAGAGGTAAGAATACTAAAATTTTTTAGATCTGGAAGCTTTGTGCTTTGTTGAAGATAAGATTAGTGGAAATTTTTGTTTATAAATTATGGATCTAGGTATGTTTTACAAGATTTGTCCTAGCCTTAAAAATAGGGCACCGACAGAAGAAAAAATATTTGATATGAGTAGATATGATAAGAATAATGAAAGATATGTTATACCTATGCATAGAGAGAATGTTTGGACTAAAAAATGGATACAAGATCCTAGAAAGAATTTTTTTTAGGTTAGCTACTATGATCCTACTACGCAGTACAGGAAAGGTTGGGGATCATTTAAAAGAAAGCAAGGATTAACCCTTTGTTACAGTTGCAGAAGACCAGGACATCTAGCTAAGGAATGCCCTGGTAGAAGATCTAGTTGTCTTTGATGTAGAGCTATGGACCATGAAGTATTGGATTGCCCTAGATTGATTGCTAAGGTTGAAATAATGAATATGAAACAAGAAAACCCTAAGGCAAATCTAGAAACTGGGATTATGGCAGAACCCCAGAAAGAATCAGAAAAAGTATTGCTACAGATGAAATAAACTTTGAATGACCACTGACATATCATCTTATCAGAGAGATTAAAAAAAAAAGAGTGCATTGAAGCAAGAATAGGAGACTTTGACATTGATTGTGTTATGAATGAGGAAACATAGGTGAATATCATGACAGAAAGAACTTGGGAACTTTTATCGGAGCCTTCTATGATTCCTTCATTGGGAAGAATAGGATTATTCAGAGGAAAACTGATAACCCTATGTGGAAGACTTACCTAGATATATATGAATTCCAATGGAACATCGACAGAGGAATATTTTGAGGTTGTTAAATTTATTGAGAACAACACTCCATATAGTATGTTACTAGGAAAACCTTGGATCGAGAAAAACCATACTAGAAGGAACAAAGAATAAGTCTTAGAGAAGAAAAAGAAAGAATTACAATATTTCATGACTAGGAGGATCACACACTTGATTGAGGAACAGGAAAATAGATCAAAGCTATTTAACTTGGATGTCAAATTTGCAAGAACACAAGAATATTTGTAGAAGACTGAAGTACCTATCCTAGATAGAGAAGAAGTCTTACCCTTGGATATTAGGAAAAAATATCAATAATGCGAAGTTACTATGCCAAAAGAAGAGAATAATCAGAATGGAAAGAGGAGTAATGAGATGAAGCTCACTGGAAAGAAGGCTCGAAATCTCAACAAGAAGAGACAAAAGATCAAAAAGTTGCAGAAGGTAATTCCAGAGGGAACTTTGCAAAGGGAAAATTTACAAAATAGGGAAATTTAAATAATCTATCTAGGAAAATAAATGTCTTCGTGTCTTTCATCGATGTTAACTCAAGGGAATTCTTCTCATCTGATAGGTCCCAATATGTAAACTTCAAAATTGGTATTGTGCCTAACATATCTCCTTCAACTATTACATCTGGTGGAATTTTTGGCTCCGGGATCTCATACTTCACTTTCTTGTGTTACTTGACAAACTTTGTTGTCATATTTATAGGCGGTATGCAATACTTTAGAAAATTAGCCAAAATCGACTCTGACACAGATGCTCTTGGGGTATCTTCCTTTACTGGTATTATCGATGGTTTAGTGTGTTTGTTTCTTTGTCCCTAATATTGATTCCTTTACTTATTTGGGTGGTGCCATATCTCTCTGCAACAAACTCCTCTTGGAAACTAACTTCTTTAGTTCTATTTGTGTTCACTTGGATCTCTTCTCTCATTGCTCTCTATGAAAACTAAAATGAAAATAAATTCTTTAGATCAACCCTTCAACTTCTTTTATCTCCTGCTGCAAACCGTTATCTTCTTCTTCACGCCCAAACCTATTGTCCAATCCAACTGTACTAAAATTAAATTGTTTCCATACTCTGCAATGAAGTCAGATTATTCTATGGATCATGGTGTATATATTTCTAGTCTGTCACGATCTCATCGTCACTTTCTATTTATGAGTACATGTCTCCCTTAATTTGTCGTCATGATCACTATTTAATGATTTTCCCATAAATTTTTATCTTTAATGCCTTCAACCATCATCTCCGGAGATCTCCAACCTTACCTTATTTCTTTATGCTTTCTTTCTCTTTTATGTGCATTTCACCTTCCTCTTTCTTGTCTGTTAAATTATTGTGTTTGTCTTTTCTTACTTCTTTGAATATTGCTTGATTACCCTTACAAATTCATATTCTCTTCTTGTATTCCTTCTCTCTTTTTCTTTCTATAATACACTATAATACGAGTAGTGTGGTACACATCGTACATGATTCATACTAGTGTGTGGAAGCTTGGTTGTCCCTATACAATTTTAGCCAACTACCGTTCACTTTTTCTTCCACAAATTATCCATTCAGTTTCTCGAGTTTTACAACACCTCTGTCTGTTACAAAATTATTACATGTGGGCCCAACAAGTGCATCTAGATCATCCCTAGGTGCTATAAAAACTTGTTATCATAGAGTAATACTAAGTTTATTGTATGAAATTTCTTTTGTTTAATGTACCTATCAGGCCATGCTTTCTCACACACTTTTTTCACTTGCCGATGAAAACCAGTGACAAATCAATATTATTCTATTTATACTAGATCATACAGTCTCTTTTCCGCTGCACTAGAATTTGTATGTTCTATCAATGCAGTAATGCACAAGCTCGATGCTATGAATTCCATAGGAATAATATCTTCTCGACCATACACTAGTATGAATGGGGTATATACTGTCAAATTATTAATTTTATTCCTATATGCCCATGACACTTTTGGAATGCTTAGGTCCCGGACATCTCATATTACATTGCATACCTTCGTCAATGTGTGTTTTAGGATCTTATTGAATTCTTCTACTATTTCATTTTCCAGAGGGTGATATAGTGTGATCTTATGATGGTGAATATGAAACTCATGTGTCAAATATACAATCGCTCTAATCAAAAAATGAGTCCCCTAATAACTGATAAGTATTCTTGGGCATCCAAATGTTGTAACCACATTTTCAAACAAAAAATTTGCAATTTTCTTCCTGTTACAATCTCTTACTGACTTTTCCTCAACCTGTATAGTTAGGTAATTTGTCACAAAAATGATGAATATAGACATTGACCTCTTCGTTGGTGGATTGATCATCCAGACAAAGTCAACTTGTATTATTAGTTGTGGTAATAACGACATCTCATCCCTCCTGGAAGGATTCCCAAGTCTCTGACAAACATCACAAGTCTAACAGAATTCCCTCGAATCCTTATGAAGGGTAGGCCACCATAGACTCTTGAAATCTTTTGAGTTGTTTCCATACCTGGATAGTGACCTCCTGCAACCCCTTCATGTTCCTCTGACAATATCATATCTCTTCCATGCTCTAATACACATCATCGCAAAATACCATCTCCACCTAACTTGTAAAAATTTCTTGCTATCAACTGATAGTCTATTGTTTTCACTACTAATTGCTTCTTCTGCACAACTGTAAACTTAGGTGGGGATACTCATGTACTCAAAAAAAAATATTATACCTGCAAATTATTCATCCACCATATGTACTGCAAATAAGTGTGTGTCTTGTAAATTGTCATCTAAATAACCTGCATCCTCCCCAGATAGTAAACGGGACAAATGATCAGGTCTTGAGTTCAACTTTA
>JZKD02S1302520.1:704642-721822 GCA_000966675.3 Picea glauca
ACATTATGTACAGTCATAGATGCAGGTAATGCAAGCATGTATGCAACTGGCCCAATCCTTTCCAGGATCTCAAATGGCCCACAAAATCTTGCTGCCAACTTGGCGCAACTTCCAAGCTTTAGGGAACTCCTGTTAGTTTTCACTTTCCGGAAAACATGGTCACCCACTTTGAATTCTCTATGGGTTCAGTTACTATCAGCATAACTTTTATGCCTGTCTTGGGCAGCTTTTAGATTATGTTTAATTCTTATCATTTGGTCTTCCATCTCTTTGAGCATCTCAAGCCCAACTACTACTCTGTCAGCTGGATTATCCTAGCTCACTGGAGTGTTTCACTTTCTTCCATAAAGTGCTTCGAATGGGCTCATCTTCAATGATCCATGATACCCATTATTGTAGGTGAATTCTACCAAATCCAGGTAGTCTTCCCACCTTGATGGTTTATCCATCACATACATTCTCAGCATGTCTTCTATTACTCTGTTCACTCTCTCTGTCTATCCATCAGACTCGAGATGATACGCTGTACTAAAGTTCAGATTTGTTCTGAATCCTTTGAACAGTCCTTTCCATAAATTCGAAGTGAATTTTGGGTCTCTATCACACACAATTGTCTTAGGAATTCCGTGCAAGCGTGCAAATTATTTTAAGAAGATATCAACAACATCTGCTGCTCTGTGGGTGGTTTTCGGTGGAATAAAATGGGCAGCTTTAGTAATCTTGTCCACCACCACCATGATTGAATCATGTTGCTTGCTTGTCCTAGGCAGTCTGGTGATTAAATTCATTGTTACCACGTCCCATTTCCACTCAAGAATAGGTAAAGGCTATAGAAACCCTGTTGGGTGCCTATGCTCAACCTTAACCTTTTGGCACTCCATACATTTGGCAATGTATTCAACGATTTTTTTCTTCAAACCCGACCAAAAGTAACGGCTTTTGACTGCTGCCACAGTCTTCTGATATCCAGGATGTCCAGCATAAGTCACGTTATGCATCTCCTTTCGAATTGCCAACTTCAATTCTCGGACATTGGGTACATATACTCTTTTTTTATATAGAAGTAAGCCATCAGTTCCCAAGGTGTAACTTTCCTTGGTTTGTGATCTCTCACGTTGTTGTAGCTTTGCTACTAGACCTCTGTACTGCAAATCGACATTGGCAGCTTCTGCTATAGCATGTAATTTGTGCACTTTTCTGCTGAGTGCATCAGCCACCTTATTTTCTTTCCCTTTGATATGCTTGATATCAAATTCATATTCGCACAGAAACTCCATCCATCTAATTTGTCTGGCATTTAAGGTCGATCAAATAAATACTTTAGACCATTATGGTCTATTCTCAACTCGAATCTCTTTCCCATGAGGTAATGTCTCCATTTCCTCAAGGCGTGGATGATTGCTGCTAGCTCTAAATCGTGAGTGGCATAATTCTTCTCATGCTCCTTCAAATTTCGGGATTCATAACAAACTACAAATCCCTCTTGGATGAGAACTCATCCCAACCCCTCCTTACATGCATATGTGCACACTACATAATCCTTGTCTGGATCTGCAATCTTCAAGATTGGAGCACTGGTTAGCAGCTTCTTCAATTGCTAGAAGTTGCTCTCACATTCTTTAGTCCACGGGAACTTCTTCTCCTTCCTTTGCAAGGAAGTGATAGAATGAGCTATCTTTGAGAATCTGGCTATGAACCTCCTATAATAGCCCACCAGACCCATAAAATATCTAACTTCTGCCACATTCCTTGGCGCTGGCCATTCTCAAATGGCCTATACCTTTTCAGGATCCACAACGATCCCTTCTTCATATATAATGTGCCCCAAATAATGGATCTTCCTTTGGTAAAAAGAGCACTTGCTCAGTTTTGCGTACATCTGGTGTTCTCTCAACATCTGCAGCACCATTCTCAGGTGTTGTTCATGTTCTTCCTCTGTCTTGGAATACACCAAGATATCGTCCAGGAAGACTATGAAAAACTTGTCCAAATAATTTCTGAACACTCCATTTATTAAGCACATGAAAACAGCAGACACGTTGGACAGTCCAAACGACACCACTATAAACTCATAATGACTGTACCTTGTTCTAAAGGAGGTCTTGTGGATGTCCTCATCCTTTATTCTCACTTGGTGATATCCTGATCAGAGATCTATTTTCGAAAATATTTTCGCATCCTTCAACTGATAAAAAAGATCATCAATCCTTGGCAGAGGATACTTGTTCTTGACAGTGACCTTATTCAACTGTCAAAAATCAATGCACAACCTCAACATCCCATCTTTCTTCTTCACGAATAGGACCGGGGATCCCCACGATGACACACTGGGGTGAATGTAACCTTTCTTCAGTAGCTCTTCGATCTGCAATTGCAACTCTTTCAGCTCTGCCATACTCATTCTATAAGGAGCCTTCGAAACTGGAACTGATCCAGGCATCAAATTTATAGAAAAATCAATGTCTCTCTTCGGAGGTAGTCCAGGTACCTCCTGAAATATGTCCTTGAATTCTTTGAGTACTTCGTGGTCTTCCAGATTCGATACTACATCTCGGGATGCTTCTTCCACCCTAGCTGCAAATAATTGACAGCCTTTCCGGTAACATTTCTTTAGCTGCATGGCTGAGATTTCCCTCACATCCACGGCTCTGGGAATTCCTTGGACTGTTAGCTGATTTCCCTCTTCGTTCATGCATGTGAACCTCTTGTTACAGCAATCTAGAAGGGCATGGTGCTAGTCCAACCAATCCATCCCAATTAAGCAATCGTATGAGCCTAAAGGCATAATGTTCAATTCAGCCTTAGTGCTCATTCCTTTCATGTCCACTGAACAGGACTTAACCAATTCAGTGACCTTCCTCTTGGTCCCTATGGCCAACTGCACTAACCAAGAATTTTCATGTTTTCTTCTTGTTAAATGCAAACTTTCCACCACTCTAGGATCTATATAACTATGGCTAGCCCCTGAATCAATTAGAATAACAAGTGGTTGGTTGTTGATCGTACCTTCCACTTCAATCATGTGCGATTGAAATTTTGCTTGCTTGTTGTCCAGGGCTGTGTAGATCCTTGGCATTCTGCTGCCCATATCTTCCATTGTTTTAGCTTGCTGAACAGTATGGACAGTTCTCGCTTTATCTTTTCTGTGGGGGCAATCTATGCACCTATGATTCCCTTTACAACCCCAACACTCCATAGGTGGTAGTCTTGGCACCTTCTCACTCCCTTCAACTTTCTTGGGCTCTCTAAAAGATGACTATCCCCAAGGACTGTTTCTGAAAAAGGAAGGCTTGTTTCCCTTCTGCCTCTGTTCCTTTTTAAACTTCCTCTGATCATTCCAAACCTTCTGAAAGGTAGGATTTTCTCTTTGTTGTTCGTATAGACATTTCACCCTTCTTATGGTTTCTTCCATGGTCTTAGGATCGTCATACTAAATCTTGTCACCAATGGAAGGTGGTAGTCCACTTAGATACCTCTGAATTTTGACAGCCTCGTCTTTGATGAATGGAGCATACTTCAGTAGTTCCAGAAAATTTTGTTCATACTCATCAATGGTCATACTTCCCAACTTGAGTTCAAAGAACTCCTTCATCTTTCTTTCATAGTATCTTTTAGTCATGTATTTCCTCTTGAAATACCTCTTAAATTCCTTCCAAGTGACCTCTTTCTCTCAGATGTGTTGCACCTGCACAAACTGATCCCACCACATGGATGCTTTTCCTTTCAGTTGGTACATTGCAATTCTTCCTTCTGCATGGGCAGAATAATTCTGCAGTTGGAAGTATTTCTTCTTCCTTCTTATGTTCTCCATCGAATGTTGGAGGCTTAATCTTGTTCATCTCCCCTTTCAATTCATCCTCTCCAGATTTTCAGTGTTTTGCAGTAGGGGACAGGCTTGAACTACTGTGTGTATCCTTGCCAGAATGCTTCAGGGAGAGATGGTAATGTATTTTACCACTCCTCGATCTCCTTCTCCCCTCAGGGGTTCTGACACTTCTTGATCTTCTTGTGTCACTCCCCTTTTCCAATTTATTTTCTATTCTTTCCAGGCTCTTCACCATTTTTAAATTGAATTCACCCTGTCGATCCCATATTTTCATGAGCTTTCGGCTATCAGCTAGGCAAGCTTGGGCATCTTTCTGCAATATTTAGATGGGCTGCATCATATGTTCTTCCTTATCCATCTCTTTTCTATGCCCATTGGAGTTCGATCCTTCCACTCCCATATTGACATCCTTTCCTTCCCATTCGTCTCCTGTTTTGGAGGCAATCATCACCTTTTCCCATTCCATACTCGGCGTTGGTTAACTAGAATCATGAGCTCCGTTGAAATCTTCACACGCACTGTGCAATTAAATTAGAATTTTGTCAGGCCATTACTCCTTCAGAACAATCTGTAACATTTATAAGCCAATACAAACAAGAACGAAAAACATTTTGATTCAATTATGTTTTCTGATCTCTCGTTTGGTTCATCAATTTTCGTGTTTTCAAAACTTTCATTTTCGGCACTTCGGGATTTCAGGACTTCGGGTTTCATTCCATGAAGATCCCACAGTTAGATATTCGTAACCAAAGTCACCCTTTTGCAACTCGCGATCTCGCGAGTTCATGATTCGAAGACCCTCGACTCATTTCCTCTAACCGCTGATACCTGAGATGCGACACGGGTATGGCTCCCTCCTCGCTAGCGTCTGCTACGCATGACCGTAGTCTAGGGATAAGTGGTAGCACTCTTCGCTACTCACACCTTCGTGAGTTGTGGCATCCAACCCTGGTACCTCCCTTTCATGAAATCCCGAGAAGTGATGTTGACTTTTCTCCTCTCGTTCTCGCTACTTCGTGACTTCACGAGTTTCAATGTCGAGCTCCCATGCCCTTATCTCGTGAGTCCCTGAAATCATGAATTACTTTATTCTCTGGGCCCATAGCATAGTTGTTGCCCTTCACCACTGTGGCATGTGGTACATTCAGGAGGGTCCACGTCGCTTTTAACGACGTCATCGGGTCCCACCACTCTTTCCTGTCTCCTCGACGAGCTAGATCTAATGGTCCAGATCCTTTTAGGGTTTTTGGCTTCCAAACGCTGATGCGCTCTAACTCCCGTTAGCCCTCTGAGATAGAATCATGGTTCACACAACCTCCCCTTATATGACCACAGTCATACCTCTTATCAGGGTTTCAGAATTTCCAATGTCGAAACACATATGTCCTCAGGATTCATGATTCCCCGAACCCCGATTTCCCGATGGATGACTCTCCTTCCAGAACTTTCCCGAATGCCTCTATCTTGGCCACGCGTCCCCAAGAATGGACGGTCCTCGCCGCTTCTCGCTATTTCACGTATCACGATTTCAAATTCTCCGGGTGCCTTGTCTTCAGGATTCATGAAATGCTAAAACTTGATATGTCGATGGGCTCCCAATCATGCCCACGTGTCCCCACAAACGGACGGCTCAGATTGTTCCTGGGACTTTTACCATGAAAATTCCTGACCTCCTGTCATCGTGATTCCCATTTTTCTGAATTTCGATATCCTGATATTTCGACATGCGAAATGTCGACGGGCTCTTTATTATCGCCACCCGTCCCTTCGATATGGACTGTCTCGACTAA
Source organism: Picea glauca (assembly GCA_000966675.3). NCBI lineage: Eukaryota > Viridiplantae > Streptophyta > Pinopsida > Pinales > Pinaceae > Picea > Picea glauca. Next base: position 710,259 of record JZKD02S1302520.1, read on the forward strand.
TTCAGGATTTTGCGTATCACGATTTCCACACTCTTGTGCAATATCCAAAGCGCTTTAAACCCCGTGCACACTTTTCATATCTGACGGTCACAAGGTTTCGCCTTACCTCCCGAACAGATCCTAGAGCTCCTACACCACTGGTGTGGAGTCCTCTCTCCCTATGGACTCATACCACACTGGCTGCAGTTTCATAACGTCGCTATACCTCCTGAGCTTTAAAAATCGTCAAGTAACTCCTTGACATTTTGGAGCAAACTAGGGTACAAAATTGGCCTTCCAGACCCAATTTCCCTTCGCATTCTCGATCTAAAGACCGCTCCACTGGCCCATCTAGGCTCAGTGTGAAAACCTTGGCTCTGATACCAAACTGTAGCACACCTTTCTGCTACTTTGTTTAATCGCTCTTAAAAGAAAACGTATAACACCACTTTGCACATAACTCATACAGGTATTATAAATCTCATGCATTTAAACAAATAAACACATTCTACACAGATTATTCATATGAGTTACTGCCATAATTAACAGTCCATAGTATTTCACACTAATTCATATACACAGCGGAAATCATACTAATTCATATACACAGCGGAAATCATGATATCATAAGCAGTAGAGTCATGAAAAACATGATTAAAACATAATCAGATACTTATATTTTAAGAGTGGTAGAATCCACCAACCAAGTGCAGGCCTTCCATGAACCTCCTAGCCTTAGACCACACTGCTCATCAGCTCAGCAGTGGGTCACCCTCGAGCTGGGACTAAGCTCCACCTAGAGACAAGGAAATCTAGGCTAGGCTAAGGTTACAGGAAAACAACACACAACCACAAGGAAGAGATTCTCTCCAAGGAACCTCCCACGCTCACTGCCCACATACCCTCATTCCCCACATACCTGTTCCACCCCAGGTGTATACACCTTCTCTGTCACTTGGACAGTACTTTGGCTACTAATCTCCCTTGCCTTGGGTTATAGGAATAGGTTGGACCGGAAGTGTCTGGGCTCTATGGCAGCTACAAGGTTCCTTCCAGAAGTTCTCTCCTTCCTCTGCACACTCTCTCACATGGAGGGAGTCGCTCACAGGCCCAACAACCTGTTCTTCCAATGTCAACCACCTCTCTCACCTGGAGAGAGAGTTGTACAAACTGGCCAACAAGCCACACAGGAACAAACAATACATGTCCACCACAATCCACGGGAATCCAGACACGAACACCTCAGAGCAGCTCCAGACATGTGCAACAGTATAACCGGGCTTAGCATGCACGAGACACTTATGTTTTCCTCAATTTGGCAACACGGGATAGACTCACACTCTGGATTCTCAGGGATGTGTGACGAGTCGTCCATGCAGGGGTCAATTCAGACTTCACGATTTAGAATAGAGAAGGGGTGTACATGCTTTCCATAACAAACACAGACTCTTTCCCAAAATCAACATGGGCTTCTCATTTAGGGAATGTACACACAGGTTTTCTCAGAGCTAGACACAGGCTTTTCGAATCACAGGGACGCATGAAGGATCTCTACAGGAGTCAGGTTGGTAGTACTATCCCCGGCTCCGTACGCGGTCAAATGATCGGGTAGAATGGGGGGAGGAACCCTTCTCACGGCTCACCCTAGCCGTTTTATTCACGTGCGTTAGGGTTGACACTTGTCACCCACGGAACTGCATGGGTTCCACTAGCACGCATCACCCTTGTATGTCCTCCCTTACCAAAACTTAGGATAAACATAAAATGCACATGTCTTTTGGGGATAATATTAAAATATTATTCCCAGGCTTAAGCTCCCTAGGCTTAGCCCCTAGGCTCAACACTTAGTCCCTTTTCCCACCTTCAAGCCCCTAATTCCTTGCCCACTCTATGGATGCTCAATCCCCCTTCACTCATTCATCGTGGTCGGTCTGCACCTGGAAGTGTTTATATTTTATTAAATGTTCTGCATACATACAAGTACAATAGCAGGCTCCTGGCCTTCAACACTAAGGTTCCCTGGCCTAACGACACATAAGCCTCCAGCTTATACAAACTTTGCTCACCAGCCTATAAAACATAATTACAATTCCTTTCAAAACATGGTTTACAACGGGGCTCGGCCTTGGGGACACTACAGATTTAGTGAGATCCTAACCTCTGATCCTAATCTCGTGATGGCTTCCTCTCCAATCTATAAATGGAGGAATATTCTAAAGGGGAAGGCTAATAAGTAATAAGTGAGGAGTAATAAAATAATGGCACGAATAGAGAATATATCCTCGTTTGTAATTGATATTTTATAAAATTCATTTTCATCCTAAGAGTTTTGGTCTAAAGTGTTCAAGAGATGGTAATATCACTTATGGAAGCTACTTGGGTATTACAACATTTAACTGTTGGAAGAAGTTTGTTAATGCCAAGGTTTGGTTGTAAGTTGCTTATTGATTTATTAATACAATTATACATTTTCCTTTCCTAATAAAGGTTGTCAATGGTTTTTATTTGTATTTATCCTTGGTTATTTACATTGATTCATTGAAACATATGTATGTTTGTTACTTTTAGTCATTTGTTTGATCCTTTTACAGGTCTCTATTTCTAAAAATCATTGGATCAATGTTGGAGCGACAATCAATAAGGACAAACGTTAGTTAAAAAGGTACGAGTTTTCTATTATTTTTCATTTCATTTCAATATAAGGAAAGGGGTGTGTTCTTTATTGTTTTGTTCTAGTTTTGTGTTCCTGAACTAGGAACATTTGTTTATCTCTGCATTTATGAATTTATCTACAACACCCGTGATTTTTCACACAGGAGTTTTGAATAAGATTTTCTTCGAGTTTTTTTTTTTTTTAAATAAAAATAATTTCATTCATTTTATAATAATAATACTAATAATATAATTTTATCCCGTCTATTTTAATAAAAAAAATTATTAAATTTTTTATTTAAAAAAGAATTGAACATTTTCTAAATTTTAATATAAAAGTTTTACAATAAGATTTATAGAAATATTGAAATAAAGTCAGTTTTTAAAAACAAAAAAATTAATTAGAAATCTAATTTTTTCAAAGGAGATTACCTCTCATTCAACATTTTTATGATCTAAATTTAAAAAATAAATATTCTACAAATATTTATAATAAATACTATTAGAGTATTACATGCTCTAGTATTTAGTTCCAATTGTTCCCTTCTATTATCATTGTATATAATAGTGAAAAACTATTTAATATATCCATTACCTTATTCATCTCTCGAAAGGAATTTGTAATCTAAAGTTTCATTTTTCATTCTTTCCCTCATAAGAACCTGATAATAGACTCTCCCTTCCTTGAGAAGGTAACTTTGTGATTGATATTTTTACCCATGGAAACCTAAGGTTTTGAGGCCTAGTGATAGGTGTTATCCTCCATAATTGCAATAGATGAAAACACTTTATCTTTGTGTTATAGAAAGATTTGCCTCACCCCATGCAATCTTGCACATAGGGACTTTTTCCATTTCTCTATGAAAACTTAAAGTCCCTTTTTTGCAAATCTCAGATTTAAAAATATAAATTTTCCACATATACGAACCTTGCCTACTATACAACATGCGTATACGCAGGTTTCACCACTACATCGCATGTACATCGAGAAATGTGCCCAAAATTGAAAAATGGTGTCGGGTTTCCATGTCACATCACGAGATCAATGATTCTTGGCCTTCCATATACTAGAAATGTTCTGAATTAGCCCTTCAGTTCCATTTGAATTCTATAAATGGGCCAAATACAAGCTATGGAAAAGAGGAGAAAGAATTCAACTTTGAGAGAAAAGTTACTCTGGGGAAATTATTCACTTCACATTGAGTCTGCATCCCTTTGTCCTTTAAGTCTGAACACATTGTTCAACACCAAAACTCTTCCCTTACTAATTGAGAACTTCATTGTCTCTCTTATTTGAGCTTTCCTTCGGTGGAGGATTGAAGTGGTGGAGTCCCAACTGGAAGGAACCTAGTTTCTCGGTTCTGAAACGTGTCGACACGAAAGTCTATAACTCATTAACTTTTTTTGATTATGTATTAATTGAAATACTTTTTTCTCATCCAATTAATATCTTGCAAATATTTGAATTATTATTCCATGGACGTATTTGTTATGAATGTTGATGGATTATGCTATTGAATGTGCTAACATCATATATTATCACTATATGCTTGCGTTGCTTGGTTGTTGAGGACTAGTTGCAGGTATATTGCTTTGACTCAAGTGCTCAACAATGGACTTCATCGAACATATGGATGAGGTAGGCCTCTTATCTTCTCTTGTTGGAATATTTTCTTATATAGAATACTTGATATTAGAGTTGATTTCTGCAGTCATTTTTGTTTGTTTTGGTTTACCCCTAGCCATAGAGAGAATTTCCTCTTTACAGAATTGGCGACCATACTGGGGATTGGATCTTATTTTTGGGGGTTTGGAGTGTTTTTGTCCTTAGATTGCTATCATTCATATTGAATTTCTTGTCGTATGATTACTTGACAACCTCTATTCATTTTGTCTCTAAGTATTTCAGCCTTCTCCTTAGTCTGGTTGTGTTTTGACACATATACGCGGGGTTTTTCTTGACAGTTGCGTACATATGCATGTTGTCCTTCAGCAAGTTGCTTACATACGTGCTTTTCCCTTGAAAAATTGCATAATTCAACCTTTGTTGGTTTTTTGTTGGGTTTGGTGGTTGTTGGGTAGGTTTTGAGGATTGTTGAGTCTTCTTGGGTCTCTATAGTGTCTATTAAGTGTCTTTGGAATGATAGGAAACATGTCCTTGGTTGAATTTTTGGGCATTGTATTTCTCATCATCTTTTCATTTTGATTGTCCTTGCACCTTGGGCTGGGTGTTTTACTCCTTGATATCCTACTTGGGTTTTCTTTTTCTATATGTTATAAGAATATTTGCCTGACCCTATGCAATATTGCAAAGAGGGCCTTTTTCCATTTCCCTATGCAAACTTTTCATCCCTTTTTACAAATCCCCGAGCTAAATATACATTTTTTCCACATATACACACTTTTCCTACTATACAACATGTGTATATGCAGGTTTCACCACTACAACCCCCATATATCAGAAAATGTGCCCAAAAATGAAAAATGGTGTTGGGTTTCCATGTGACGATAGGAGATCAATGATCCTTGGATTTCCATATACTGGAAACATTCTAACTCATCCCTTCAGTTCCATTTCAAGTCTATAAATGGGCCAATTCTGAGCTATGGAAAAGAGGAGAAAGAATTGAACGTTGAGAGCAAATTTACTCTGGAGGAATTATTCACTTCACATTGAGTCTACATCCTTTTGTCGTTTAATTTTGAACACAGTTTTCACCCCCAAGCTCTTCCCTTATTGATTGATAAATTCATTGTCTCTCTTCTATGAGCTTGCCTTTGGTGGAGGATTGAAGTGGTGGAGCCCTTGTCGGAAGGAACTTACTTTCTTGGTTTTGAACCATGCTGACACAAAAGTCTATAACCTATTCACTTATGATTATCATATATTAATATAAATACTCTTTTCCCGTCCAATTGATAACTTGCAAATATTTGAATTATTATTCCATGGGCATATTTGTTATGTATGTTAATGGATTATGTTATTAAATGTGATAACATAATATATTGTCACCATATGCTTGCTTTTCTTGGTTGTTGAGGACTAGTTGTAGGTGTATTGCTTTAGGTAGAATGCTCAACGGTGGACTTCATCGAACATCTAGATGAGGTAGGACTTTTATATCGTCTTACTAGAATATTTGTTTATATATCATAATTGAGAATAGAGTTGATTTCTGCAGTCATTTTGTTCTGTTGTCATTTGCTCCTAGACATAGAGAGATTTTCCTCGTAACAGAATTGGCGACCATACTGAGGATTGAATCTTGTTTCTTGGGGTTTGGAGTGTTTTTATCCTTAGATAGATCTTGTTCATATTGTGTTTCTTGTCATATCATTTCTTGACATCTTGTGCTCACTCTGGGTCTGAGTCTTTCATCCTTCGCCTTAGCCTAGCTATGTTTTTGACACATATACGTGGGTTTTTTCTTGACAGCCATGTATATATGTGTGCTTTCCTTCTGCAAGCTGCGTACATACATGCTTTTCCCTTGAACAATTGCATACATCAACCTCTTCATCTTGTTTTCTGGGTTTGGTCGTTGTTGGTTAGATTTTGATGATTGTTGAGTCTTCTTGCGTCTCTGTAGTGACTGTTAAGTGACTATGGGATGGAAAGAAACCTGTCTTTGGTTGAAATTTTTGGTGGAGCCTTTCTCGTCATATTTTCATTTTGATTGTCCTTGTACATTGGGTTGGGTGTTTTTCTCCCTGGTATCCTACTTGATTTGTCTCTTTATGTACACAATAAAGTATTTATATACCAAGCTATTGTTCATTCCATGCATTTTCATTTTCCTGATATTGAAAATACAAAAATATTAGGCATTTTGCATTGCTTAGAATTTTGATCTTTTGAGTCTTTGTCATTCATCTTAGTGCATGTAAATAAATATTGCATTTTTGTTCAGAATTGCAGAATTGAATCAAAAATTGCATTGTTTTTAAGAAGTGTTGGCCCTTGACCAAGTTTTGAGGATCCTTGGTCAAGTTTGACCTATTTTTGGGACCTCAACAAACTGTTGAAGGTGGAGCGCAAGACGAAGCATAGATTGTGGTATCTCGGAACCTTTTAGGTCCCTTTTTTGGATTCAATATTATGTAATGGGTGTGGGGATGTCATCCCATGGGTTTTCCCATGCTTAGGCCTATTTTGTAATGTATAAATAAGTAGCTAGGCAATGTAAGAAGAGGTCGGTGTATTAAGTGATAGAGTTCGATATATGTGATTGAAAGTGCTAAGTACTGAGTGGGGATTGATTTTGTGCATACTGTATGAGGCTTACAGAGTTCAGTGCAACGACTGCAAGAAATTGAGAAGAGGCTTAGTGCTATAACCTAGCACGGGGAAGGAGGATCTAGCGAGGTGCGCAAATATCCTGTCCTCTAAAGAGTAGGGTTTTTATGTCTCTGTGAATGTAACTGATTGAAGAATCTAATAAAGAAGACGATGAGTTGGTGTACGTAGCCACAGGGTGGGGGTGAACCACGTACATGTTGTGTTTCTCTACTTTGTGTGATGTATTGATGTGTTTGTATGTTAGATTTCTTAGTGATTCGATATAGATGAATGGTAGATAGATATGTTAATGCTATGTTATTGATAGTATGGATGAATACTAGATATGGCCTATGTGGATGTTCTTAGTGCTTGAATATAGTAGATCTAGTTAAATACGACAATGCTCTGTAATTAGGGTTTAATTGCATTGTAAACTAAGACTGGATATTAATGAAATATAACTACTAAGTTCCCTATTAAGGTGTTACAGTCACAGATCTGTGTCCTAGCTAAGGTTGCATATGTTGGAGTCTTGCAACCACCCCTGCCTCTACCTCGGGTAAGACTTCATCTGCTTCACAGGTGTTGCTAAGAGGGTTGGTAGTTACGGTTTTGTTGGTGCATTGTTGTAGCATTGAACCCTAGGTCTACCCCTATGCCAACAAATGGTTCTATTGCTGGGACAAAAATTGTGATTGCTGGGAACAGAGGAAAAGGGATCTTTGTGTGAAGATCTGACCTAAAATTGTAAAATCTCTATGTGTATATATGTCGCTCTAGTGCGCAGTATTGTACTCAATCTGTGAAGCTCTGTGCTAATAAAATAAGTTTGATCTGAAGAAAAGAGGTAAGATATGAACGCTTTGTGCTCTAATAGAGGTAAGAATAGTGAAAATTTTTAGATCTGGAAGCTTTGTGCTCTGCTAAAGATAAGATTAGTGGAAATTTTTGTTTCTAAATTATGGATCTAGGTATGTTTTATAAGATTTGTCCTAGCTTGAAAACTAGGGCACCGATAGAAGAAAGAAGATTTGATATGTGTAGATCCGATAAGAATAGTGAAATATATGTTACACCTATGCATGGAAAGAATGTTTGGACTAACAAATGGATGGAAGATCCTAGAAAGAATTTTTTGCAAGTTATCTACTATGATCCTATTGCACATTACAGGAAAGGTTAGGGATCATTTAAAAGAAAGTAGGGATTAACCCTTTGTTACAGTTGTAGAAGACCGAGACATATAGCTAAGGAATTCCCTGGTAGAAGATCTAGTTGTCTTTGATGTAGAGCTATGGACCATGAAGTATTGGATTTCCCTAGAATGATTGCTAAGGTTGAAAGAAGGAATATGAAACAAGAAAACCCTTAGGCAGATTCAAAAACTGAGATTATGGTAGAACCCTAGAAAGAATCAGAAAAAGTATTGCTACATATGAAATAAAATTTGAATGACCACTAACATATCTTCTTATTAGAGATCTTCAAAGAAAAAGAGTGCATTGAAACAAGAATAAGAGACTTTGGCATTGCCTGTGTTCTGGATGAGGAAACACAGGTGAATATCATGACATAAAGAACTTGGGAACTTTTATCGGAGTTTGCTATGATTCCTTCATTGGGAGGAATAGGATTATTCATAGGAAAACTGATAACCCTGTGTGGAAGACTTACCTATATATATATATATATATATATATATATATATGAATTCCAATGGAACTTCGAAAGAGGAATATTTTGAGGTTGTTAAATTTATTGAGAACAACGCTCCATATACTGTGTTACTAGGAAAACCCTGGATCGAGAAGGACCATACTAGAAGGAATGAAGAAGAAGTCTTAGAGAAAAAAAAGAAAGAATTAAGATATTTCATGACTAGGAGGATCACGCACTTGATTGAGGAATAGAAGAACAAATCGAAGCTATTTAACTTGGATGTCAAATTTGCAATAACACAAGAATATTTGTAGAAGACTGAAGTACCTGTCCTATATAGAGAAGAAGTCTTACCCTTGGATCTTAGGAAAGAATCTCAAAAATGCGAAGTTACTATGCCAAAATAAGAGAATAATCAGAATGGAAATAGGAATAACGAGATGAAGCTCACCGCAAAGAAGGCTCGAAATCTCAACAAGAAGAGAGAAAAGATCGAAAAGTTGCAGAAGGTAATTCCAGAGGGACCTTCGCAAAGGGAAAATTTACAAAAGAGGAAAATTTAAATAATCTATCTAGGAAAATGAATGTCTTCAGGTCTTTCGTCGGTGCTAACTCTGGGGAATTCTTCTCATCTGATAGGTCTCGATAGGTAAACTTCAAAATTGGTATTGTGCCTAACATATCTCCTTCAACTATTACATCTGGTGGAATTTTTGGCTCCAGGATCTCATACTTCACTTTCTTGTGTAACTTGACAAACTTTGTTGTCATATTTATAGACGGTATGCAATACTTTAGAAAATTACCCAAAATCGACTCTGACACAGATTCTCTTGTGGTATCTTCCTTTACTGGTATTATGATGGTTTAGTGTTTGTTTATTTTGTCCCTAATATTGATTCCTTTACTTATTTGGGTGGTGCCACATCTCTCTGCAACAAACTCCTCTTGGAAACTAACTTCTTTGGATCTGTTTGTGTTCACTTGGATCTCTTCTTCCGTTGCTCTCTATGAAAACTAAAATGAAAATAAATTCTTTAGATCGACCCTTCAACTTATTTTATCTCCTGCTACAAACTGTTGTCTTCTTATTCACGCCCAAACCTATTGTCCAATCCAACTATACTAAAATTAAATTCTTTCCATACTCTGTAATGAATTCAGATTATTCTACGGATCATGGTCTATATCTTTCTAGTCTGTCACGATCTCATTGTCACTTTCTATTTATGAGTACATGTCTCCATTTATTTGTCGTCATGATCACTATTTAATGATTTTCCCATAAAGTTTTATCTTTAATGCCTTCAACCATCATCTCTGGGGATCTCCAACCTTACCTTCTTTCTTTTTAATTTCTTTCTCTTTTATGTGCAGTTCACCTTCCTCTTTCTTGTCTATTAAATTATCATGTTTGTCTTCTCTTACTTCTATGAATATTGCTTGATTACCCTTACAAATTCATATTCTCTTCTTGTATTCCTTCTCTCTTTTTCTATTTTTCTTTCTATAATACACTATAATATGAGTAGTGTAGTACACATCCTACATGATTCATACTAGTGTGTGGAAGCTTGGTTCTCGCTATACAGTTTTAGCCAACTACCATTCACTTTTCCTTCCACAAATTATCCATTCAGTTTCTCTATTTCTACAACACCTCTGTCTGTCACAAAATTATCACATGTGGGCCCAACGTGTGCATCTAGATCGTCCCTGGGTGCTATAAAAACTTGTTATCATAGAGTAATACTAAGTTTATTGTATGAAATTTATTTTGTTTAATGTACCTGTCAGGCCATGCTTTCTCACACACTTTTTTCACTTGCCAATCGAAACCCGTGACAAATAAATATTTTTCTATTTATACTAGATCATACAATCTCTTTTCCACTGCACTAGAACTTGTATGTTCTATCAATGCAGTAATGCACAAGCTCGGTACTATGAATTCCATAGGAATAATATCTTCTTGACCATACAATAGTATGAATGGGGTCTATACTGTCAAATTATTAATTTTAGTCCTATATGCCCATAACACTTTTGGAATACTTAGGTCCTATTAATCTCAGATTACATTGCATACCTTCGTCAATGTGTGTTTTAGGATCTTATTGAATTCTTCTACTCTTTCATTTTCCAGAGGGTGATATAGTGTGATCTTATGATGGTGAATATGAAACTCATATGCCAAATACACAATCTCTCTATTCAAAAAATGAGTCCCCTAATAACTCATAAGTATTCTTGGGCATCCAAACGCTGTAACCACATTTTCAAACAAAAATTTTGCAGTTTTCTTCTTGTTACAATCTCTTACTGACTTTTCCTCAACCTATATAGTTAGGTAATTTGTCACAACAATGATGAATCTAGATATTGACCTCTTCGTTGGTGAATTTATCATTTAGACAAAGTCAACTTCCCATTTATCAAAGTCATGTATTATTAGTTGTGGTAATAATGACATCTCATCCCTCTTGCAAGGATTCCCAAGTCTTTGACAAACACCACAAGTCTAACAGAATTCCTTAGAATCCTTGTGAAGGGTAGGCCACCATAGACTCTTGAAATCTTGTGATTTGTTTCCATCCCTGGATAGTGACCTCCTGCAACCCCTTCATGTTCCTCTAACAATATCATATCTCCTCCATGCTCTAATACACATCATCACAAAATACCAAGCACCTAACTTGTAAAAATTTCTTGCTATCAATGGATAGTCTATTGTTTTCACTACTAATTGCTTCTTCTGCACAACTGTAAACTTAGGTGGGGATAATCATGTACTCAAAAAAATTATTATACCTATAAAATATTCATCCACCATATGTACTGCAAATAAGTGTGTGTCTTGTAATTTGTCATCTAAATAACCTGCATCCTCCCCAGATAGTAAACGGGACAAATGATCATCTCTTGAGTTCAACTTTAATATATTCATAATTACTTCAAATTCATATTTATGTAATAGTATCAAGCATCT
>JZKD02S1302520.1:752359-772262 GCA_000966675.3 Picea glauca
ATGAATGGTTTACTTAGATTATTACTTACTGCCGAATACAGCGTAAGTGTTGAGATAAATTGTAAATTATGAAAAGTTTACTTCTTGTAGAGCTCATAGAAATTAGAAATTAAGTAATTGTTTAGAAATATAACGTTAATTTAAATCGGGTTACCACAATTTGGCATCCACATTCCCCTCAATCGCAAACGATGGTCCCAAAAAAAGAACCATGTGTTGGCATGCAGTGGGTAGACCCAGAGTTCAACATTAATTCACCAAAAAAATCATAAATGTATCATCCCTTTCAACATCACCCACAAGTAGGTGAAGTATCACTCGAGGTACCTATGGGGACTACAGGAACTAGGCTTTCGCATTCATGAAGGGAATGGAGATCATTTTTATTTTCACGCTGACTTCACATTGATTCAACATGCAATATACCTTGTGCATGAAATCATAATAGAATAATAATGCATGATAGATTCATCTTACTTAATCATTCAACATGTGCACATAACCATGAGACACATATTCATATTAACCTTTAAGAATATATTATATGTGCACAAAAAAGAGATTCAATGAACACATCATAACATAGGAATTTAACGTGGTTCACCCCAAATGGGATATGTCCATATTCATTCCTTACAATAGGTGTGTAGTGTGCTCACATAAGATACGTCAATTATACGTAGTTTTCCCTAGTCGTTCACTCCTTGAGTGCACACTTATTTCATTCTTCCTCACTACTACTTCATATATTATTACCACATGACCAACTACTCTTCTATTACTCACCATAAACCTCAACACTAATTCATTCATTCCTCATCAATGAATCACCAGTTACTTCTACCCAAAAACCCATTGCATATTTAGACATATACATTAGGGCTTATCCCATTACAATGTGAACAAAATGTCCCAAAACTCCTAACTAATTTTCTCCTTTTGTACGTTGGCTAACTACTTTTCATTCCTCCACATTCACTAGTCTTGGTCGACTTGTCATGCCGTTTATCCTGTGTGTTTCCAAAAACTTACCCAAAACATCCATATCCAACATGAATCATCAACATATTCAACCAGTCCTAGGAATACATGATTCAAGAGTATCGCTACACCTCATCAAGCACCAACAAGTGAGTGCATCAGTGCACATGTGATGCATGAGCATTGCCAACTCATCAAGCGAGCCAGCGCAGAAGCGGAAGACAACTGGATAAGCCAGCACAAATTTTGAAAACACCTTGAAACTGTTGCGTGAACATTAATGAGGAAATTTAATGAAGTGCACTTGTATATTGTAATCAGACCTTGAGCGCCCCGCTCTCGTATGAAGTAGATAGAGGCATTTATGTTGAGATGAAATAGGTAGATAGAAATTAAATATTAGATTGGACAGTTTTAGAAGAGAGAGGGAACCAGGATATAGACACCCTCATTGTGCATTTGTATTAGGATTGATCCAGGAAGAGAAGAGCATGCAGAGAGCGGTTTGAAAACACCCATGTACAGATATTTGAATTAATAGAAGAGATTGGTTAAAATTCATGGTTTTGTGTCTGTTCTCTGTGTATTGATGTTGATATGCTCATGAATGTTTGCTTCCTGTTATACATTTTCTTTTATATGCTATGTATGTGATTTCATGTTTGGATTGAAGTCTGAGAGGAAGAAGGAATGAGTTTCAATTGTTTCTCTATGTGAGCCAGAGGATTCCTGCAAGGAGTGCAGTTGAAGTGTCCGCAAGGAGTGTGTTGACAGGAGGCCTAGGTAGTTTAACTTTTGATATCATTCACCCATAAGTGTAGTTGGGCATAGGAGCCATGCAAGGAGTCCACAGGCCGAGGAAAAGTCTCAGGGTTGCAAACCTGAGCGAAGCTTAGAAGGACTACTACTACAGGAGTGCGTAGAGTCGAAGGGACTTCATCACTTAGATGTGGTTGAAGGTTGCCACAAGGAGTGCGTGCAAGGGACTTCTGAAGGACTTGGAAGTCATCGAAAATCTTAGGAGGGATAAGGCCTCAGAGTTGTTGAAGGACAACGGGTTGAAGTTGTGATTTGAAGGTTGGTAAGAAGCATTGTAAGCTTGCATATAGGTGAACGAGTTCTGTGGAGGAACACTCAGTCATTCCACAGATTTCTCAAAGGAGGAATGAACGGTCGACATTCTCCGAGGAGGATTCATGACATCCCGTGAGCTGACAGATCTTACCAAGGTGCAGGGGAGATTACTGCAGGTATTCCTGAGAGGTTTAAAGCTTAGGAGGGGAAGAGTCGTTGATCCAATTCAGTCAGGGCCGTTGGATCTACACTTACATCGTGTATCGGGGTTCGTAGTATCGGAAGTTTCGCAGACAGGATACTCTTGCAATTTGAAATCGCGATACGTGATTTCCCAACAGTTAAAATATATCATGGGCCATAGCGGAGTTAGTGGAGGATAGGTGGTGCGAGTTATTGGAGTTCGGGGAAAGTAAAGTCCCAAAACATTTGGCATTAGGATTTGCGATTCCGCGAAGTCCAAAATCCTGACGAGGGGACGAGACCATTGAATAGTCAAACCACGTGTGCATCGGAGCATCGACACATCGGGGTTCGGGGTTTGGTAAATCCATTTGCTTGATATTGCGAGTGGCGAAATCATAATAGGAGAAATCTCGATAAGTAAGAAGGGGGTCACATTGAAGAGTTCTGTGGGTGTAGATTTCCCAATAGGGAAATAAAAGAACATTTAAAGTTCTTCGGGCAGAGAAGGGAGAGAAGATCCTGTGAGCAGACGTGCCCTACGGAGCATGCCTGCGTCAGTTTGGTATCAGAGCCCAGAAAGACTCTTTTCTTTCTGTAGAAGAAAAGAGGAGAATTCACCATGTCGCCCAGGAGAAGGGACGCACAGTCACCCGATCCAGAGGATAGGGAAATGCAATGATGAAGAGGCAGGTAGATGGCAGATCCAGCCATAGAAAGACAGATGCATGATCTTCGAGCTAGACTCGAAGACACGGAGACAGAGCAAAGATGCACAGCTAGTGCAGGGGATCTTAGTGATTCCGAGAGTGAAGCTGAGGATGAACAAAAAGAAGAAGTCGCAGCCGAGGATGCATCAAACGAGCATTTGATTAGAGCTATTGCCAGGATGGGTGCAAGAGCAAAGATGGACATTCCAGTTTACGAGGGAAACTTGGATGCAGAGGAGATTCTAGAGTGGATTAGAGATCTTGACACATAATTCAACTATGAAGGTGTCGAAGAGGAAAAAAAGGTCAGACATGCTGTCACGAGATTGAAAGGACATGCATCATTGTGGTGGGATGAACTACAAGCTAACTGACGCTGCAAGGGCAAGCAGAAGATTAAGAGATGGGACAGGATGATCGCAAAGATGAAGGCAAAATTCATCCCCAGAGACTATCAAGTTACTCTGTTCAGGAGAATGCAGAACCTGAGACAGAAGCTGATGACAGTGAAAAAATACACTGAAGAATTCTACAAACTGAACATCAGGGCAAGTCATCAGGAGAGTGATGATGAGAAAGTTGCCAGATATATGAATGGCCTGAGATATGATATCCAAGATGAGATGATCATGGTAACCATCCGAATGGTGGAAGATGCTTATCAGATGGCTCTGAAAGTAGAAGAAAAGCTGAGCTGAAAGCAGGGACAGAGGGGCTGAGGTAGGAGCCAGCCTAGAGGCAAGTCAGTTGCCAAGGAAAGAACCCAGAAGCCCAAGGAGGAATGGAAGAAACCTCAGGGTAAAGTTGAAAGAGGTGGGACCTCACAGAGAGGGCCATATGTTGAACAACGAGGGCAGCATAACGAGCAGAGAGGAGATTATGCTGACAAGAACACTTTTCCTTGTACTAGAGGTAGAGGAAGAGGAATATGTGGAGTAATCACATGCTTCACATGTGGAAAGAATGGGCACAAGTATTATGAGTGTCCAGAGAAAAATAAGAACATCGGAGAAGCTCACATCACTGAGGCGTAGAGGCGAGATGTTGAAGCAGAAGACACTGAAGGCGGAAGATCGTTGATGATGCGAAAAGTCCTTTTGACACCCGAGAAGGAGGTGGAAATTTCAGTCCAAAGGACCAGAATTTTTAGGACTGCTTGCAAGACCAAGGATAGGGTATGCAAGGTCATTGTGGATAGTGGTAGCACAGACAATCTCATTTCAACCGAGATGGTAGAGAAGTTGGAGGTGGAGACGACTGATCATCCAATCCCATATAGAGTTTCGTGGCTACAGAAAGGACACCAGGTAACTGTCACTAAACAATGCTTGGTTGAATTCAAGATAGGAGGATATAATGATAAGATCTTATCTGATGTCATTCCTATGGATGTTTGTCATTTATTATTGGGTAGACCGTGGCAATATGACAGAAATGTGATTCATGATGGACGGATGAACACATACACCTTATAAAAGAATGGGAGGACACACATTTTGCTTCTGATAAAGGATAAGGAGGTGAATCCGGAAGTAAGCAACACGGTACTTCTCATGAGTGGGAAGGAACTTCTTACTGAGGTTAAGAAGAAGGAGGATCCACAGTTCATTGTGGTCAGAAAGCCGAGGATTGTTCTGACTAGCACAAGAGTGGATGATTTACCAGAGGAAGTTGAGGAACTACTGGAAGAGTTCGCTGAAATCATAGTGGACAAACTACCTCGTTCGTTGCCACCAATCAGGAGTGTGATTCATCATATCGATCTCATACCACGAGCCAGTTTTCCAAAGAAATCCGCGTACAGATTGACGTCGCAGGAGAATGAAGAAGTTAAAAGGAAAGTCCGGGATTTGTTGGACAAAGGATTGGTCAAGGAAAGCTTGAGTCCATGTGCTATTCCAACAGTACTCAGTCCGAAGAAAGACGGAGGCTGGAGGATGTTTACCAACTCAAGGGCGATTAACAAAATAACCATCAGGTACAGATTTCCATTACCGAGGATGGATGATCTGATGGATTTCTTAAGTGGAGCAAAATTCTTTTCAAAGATTGATTTGAAAAGCGGGTATCACCAGATTCACATGAGAGAGGGTGATGAATGGAAGACA
The DNA here is from genome assembly GCA_000966675.3 of Picea glauca. Classification (NCBI taxonomy): domain Eukaryota; kingdom Viridiplantae; phylum Streptophyta; class Pinopsida; order Pinales; family Pinaceae; genus Picea; species Picea glauca. The sequence goes on from JZKD02S1302520.1 coordinate 757,416, forward strand.
ACATTCAAGACAAACGAGGGTTTGTATGAATGGCTTGTTATGCCATTTGGCTTAATGAATGCGCCAAGTACCTTTATGAGGTTGATGAACGAAGTTCTGAAGGAGTTCATCGGGAAATTTGTCATTGTGTATTTGGATGACATACTTGTTTACAGTAAGATAGCAGCGGAGCATCTGAAGCATTTGACTACAGTGATGCAGAAATTGCAGCAGGAGAAGCTATTGATAAACATGAAGAAATCCTCATTCATGAAGAAAGAACTCATTTACTTGGGGTTTGTTATTTCGGCGAATGAGTTGAGGATGGATCCAGAGAAGGTGGAAGTGATCAATAATTGTCCATCACCGAGAAGTATTTTCGAGGTGAGAATTTTTCATGGATTGGCTAGTTTCTACTGAAAGTTCATTCAGAATTTCAGTGGAATTAGCGCAGTAATGATGGATACAGTGAAGAAAAGACATAAATATTTTCACTGGACTGAAGAGGCCGAAAAGAGTTTTAATCTGTTGAAGAGGAAGATTACAAAACAACCAATTTTGGTGTTGCCGGATTTCCAAAGGACATTTCAGGTGAAATGCGATGCAAGCGGATTTGCAATCGGGGCAGTCTTAAATCAAGAAGACAGGCCGATAGCATATTTCAACGAGAAGCTGACTGAGGTGAAATTGAAGTACTCCACATATGACAAGGAATTATATGCCATCATTCAGGCATTAAAAAAGTGGAGGCATTACTTGATCCCGAAAGAGTTTGTTTTGTATAGTGATAATCATGCATTGCAGTTTGTGACTCAACAGGAGAAGTTGAATCAGAAACATGTTAAATGGGTTGACTATATGTAGAATTTCACTTTTGTGATTAAGCATATTTCGGGTACTGCTAACAAAGTTGTTGATGCTTTGAGTAGGAAGTGGTTGTTGTTGCAGGAGTTCAGAGTCAAAACGTTGGGTTTTGATGATCTCAGGGACATGTATGCCGAAGATCAGGATTTCAAGGAGGCATATGAAGCAGCTGAGAATCCAGTTCTTAGAGATAGAAGCCAGTGGGCCGAGTACATGATCCAGGAAGGATTGTTGTTTAAGGGCAATCAGCTATGTATTCCGAAATTCTCCATGAGGGAGAACTTGCTGAAGGAGAAACACGACGGAGGATTGGCCAGACATTTCGTTCATGACAAAACATTCGCAAAGCTGAGCGAGTCATACTTTTGGCCAAGGATGCGATCAGAGGTCAAGAGATTTGTGGACAGATGCAGGATTTTCCAGAATTCGAAGGGGAGGAAGCAGAATGCGGATTTTTATCAACCATTTCCCATACCTGAAAGGTCGTGGGATGCGATTAGCATGGATTTTGTATTGGGGTTGCCAAAGACACAAACATGTGTTGATTCAATCTTTGTGGTTGTGGATATATTTTCCAATATGGCATACTTCATTCCATGTCAGAAGAATAGCAATGCGACTCACATCGCAAACAAAGACTGGAAATGAGCAGCCAGTGATCCAGTGGACAAAGCATATGCCAGTTGTGGAGAAGCCACAGATGGAGTGCATACTGGATAAACGAGTGGGCAAGAGGACCAGGCGAAAGCAATACTTCGAGTATCTGGTCAAGTGGAAGAATCATCCATTTGAAGATGCCAGCTGGGAGATTGAAGCGGAAATACAGAAGCATGGACAGACTGTGCAGGAGCTCATGGATAGGAGCCCATGAAAGTTTTTAAGTTGAGGAGTATGATGCAGGAGCATCGCCAACTCATCAAGCGAGCCAACGCGGAAACGGAAGACAACTGGATAAGCCAGCACAAATTTTGAAAACACCTTGAAACTGTTGTGTGAACATTAATGAGGAAATTTAATGAAGCGCACTTGTATATCGTAATCAGACCTTGAGCACCCTGCTCTCGTCTGAAGTAGATAGAGGCATTTATGTTAAGATGAAATAGGTAGATAGAAATTAAATATTAGATTGGACAGTTTTAGAGGAGAGAGGGAACCAGGATATAGACACCCTCATTGTGCATTTGTATTAGGATTGATCTAGGAAGAGAAGAGCATGCAGAGAGCTGTTTGAAAACATGCATGTACATATATTTGAATTAATAGAAGAGATTGGTTCAAATTCATGGTTTTGTGTCTATTCTCTATGTATTGATGTTGATATGCTCATGAATGTTTGTTTCCTGTTATACATTTGCTTTTATATGTTGTGTATGTGATTTCATGTTTGGATTGAAGTCTGAGAGGAAGAAGGAATGAGTTTCAATTGTTTCTCTATGTGATCCAGAGGATTCCTGCAAGGAGTGCAGTTGAAGTGTCCGCAAGGAGTGCGTTGACAGGAGGCCCAGGTAGTTTAACTTTTGATCTCATTCACCCATAAGTGTAGTTGGGCATAGGAGCCATGCAAGGAGTGCGTAGGATGAGGAAAATTCTCAGGGTTGCGAACCTGAGCGAAGCTTAGAAGGACTATTGTTATAGGAGTGTGTAGAGTCGAAGGGACTTCATCACTTAGACGTGGTTGAAGGTTGCCGCAAGGAGTGCGTGCAAGGGACTTCTGAAGGACTTGGAAGTCATGGAAAAGCTCAGGAGGGATAAGGCCTCAGAGTTTTTGAAAGACAGCGGGTCGAAGTTGTGCTTTGGAGGTTGGTAAGAAGCATTGTAAGCTTGCGTACAGGTGAATGAGTTCCATGGAGGAACACTCAGTCATTTCGCAGATTTCTCAAAGGAGGAACGGACGGTCAGCATTCTCCGAGAAGGATTCGTGACATCCCGTGAGCCGACAAATCTTACCAAGGTGCAGGGGAGATACCGCAGGTATTCCCGAGAGGTTAAAATATCAGGAGGGGAAGAGCCATTGATCCAAGTTAGTCAGGGCCGTTGGATCTACACGTACATCGTGTATCGGGGTTCGGAGTATCGAAATTTTCGCAGACAGGATACTCTTGCAATTTGAAATCGCGATACGCGATTTCCCGACAGTTAAAAGATATCGTGGGCCACAACGAAGTTAGTGGAGGTTGGGTGGTGCGAGTTATCAGAGTTCGGGGAAGGTAAAGTCCCGAAACATTTGGCATTAGGATTCACGATTCCGCGAAGTCCAAAATCCCGACGAGGGGATGGGACCGTTGAATAGTCAAACCACGTGTGCATCGGAGCATCGGCACATTGGGGTTCATGGTTTGGTAAATCCATTTGCTTGATATCGCAAGTGGTGAAATCGTGATAAGAGAAATCTCGATAAGTAAGAAGGGGGTCGTGTTGAAGAGTTGTGTGGGTGTAGATTTCTCGATAGGGAAATAGAAGAACATTTAAAGTTCTTCGGGTAGAGAAGGGAGAGAATATCCTGTGAGTGGACGTGCCCTGCGTAGCACGCCTGCGTCAACATGGAGGAGCGAATTACAATGGAAGAGAGGCACCAATCCTCCCATTTTGAACCCAATTAAAAAAATTTAAATGTAATTAAATGGAAATAAATGTTCTAAGGCTCAAGGAAATCCGATTCATGTTCCTTTGTACAGGATTGATTTGAAGTCACCTTTAATGGCTAACAGGTAGATAGGATTAGTTCTGATTCAGACTAGATGGCCATTAAATGCAATTGAATGAAATTAAATGTGAGTAGGTGGCTGGAGGGAAGGCTCAAGGAGCCCCTCTTTTGTAAAAATATCTTGTATTGTAAATTTTTTTAGTGATTTGATGATGAGTGAGTTGAGAGATATTAAGAGAGGAGAGGAGAAGAGTTGAGACTCAGTTGCAATCTAGCCTTTGTAAATATCTGTACAAAAGAATTTAGAATTACTAAAAAAATAATTTTTCCTACATATTAGGTTTGTGTGTTTTTATGTGTGATAAATGTTCATTTTCTGAATGTTTTCTTTTTTTTTTCATGTTTGTTATAGATGTGCAATTAGGTTACATTTGCATGCTTATATATACTCCTTTATATTTGTGAATTTCTCAGTGTTATGGGCTCTTAGGATTGTGTAAGGAGTGCACACCAGACTTACTTAAAACTCTGTGAAGCTAGTGAAAGGAGTGAACTTGAACTTTGTGTCTAGTTCAGAGAAGAGCGTGCCAGGTGGGCACACCAAAACAATATTACAAACTCATAAGGGAGGACTAGTGCAAGAGAAGGCACATCCGAGTTGTTGAACACTCTCAAGAAAACATATTAGACTTACTGAATACTATGAGGGATATGAAAGGAGTGAATTGATAAGGTGCAATAAGTGTTCCATACATAATGATTTTAATTCCCAAAGCTCAAGGGGAACAATCCAAGTGTGCACATAATACCTGTGTAAGGCGTGCATCGGACCAACACTTACTCAAGTGTTGAGAAAGCCTCAGGGTAAATCCAGTGCAAGGAGTGCACTAAGGACCATTAAAAAATCCCATCAGCTAAGGATAATTTGATCCACATGGATGTCAATGGCCTCCCACCTATTTATATTGGCTCATTTTGGCAGTTTTCCAGTTCGACATTTTTTTCCTAGTTTTCAGGTCCCTAACTTCTGGGGCCATTTTGAGGCCCTAAATAACATTCTTAGGGCTCATCACAATCAACATGTGTAGGTATATTTGTAGGAAATATGTTCATTCCTCATATATACCTTTCTAACAGGCTATCCTCTGCCTAAAACAGAGATCAGATGCAAAAGTTACGACCCCAGGAAGTTAATGTACTAACTTACCCAAACGGGGCCCACTTGACATTTGGCGCTTCATCTCCTAGTGTTAGGTTTTTGGATGTCTATGGTTTTTGAAATTATTTTTTATTGTAAAAAGGCCTTGAGTGCCTCATTGTAATCATCTTCTTGTGAATGAGCACATCCTTCCCATCTCTTCTGAGAGATAAGACGCCACCATTCTAACAAGCTTGCATTCCGCTGCATTTTATAGTTTCATCTTATTTCTTTATTGAATAGAGACCAATTTTATTGTATATATTTTATTCTATGTTAAGCATATTTTAATAATAATATATATTCTTTTTGTTCTTCTCATAAAATCTAGATCATTGGTATCAGAGCGGTCTTCTCCTTGACATTCTTAATGCTTGTCCCCAACGAGGTCAGGGTACAAAGAATTGGGTCTTGAGATTGTTTCTCTTGAGGAAAATGTCTCTCACATGCCCAAGCGACCTCTCATGGAGGGAGAAAAGAAATACAACGGGATAGAATATCCCTTCAAAATGTTTCTCAAGGAAGCCCTCACACAACAAAGGAAAAAGATGATAGATAGTTTTGCACAAATCCTTCGGTGACTACCAACATGTGATGCATCTTCCTCAAAAAGAGGTGTCGCCCCCTTCAAGGTACAAATCAACTTCTATATTCCTATATTTTAAGGTTGGGTAGACACAGATGCTATAGAAAAATGGTTGAATCTTCTAGAAAGGTATTTCTCTATCCATAACTTCTTGAATAGAGAAAAGATTACTTTTGCACTCCTCAAAGTCGTTCCCCATGTCAAAGATTGGTGGCAAACTTTTCGTGAGAAGAAGGAAACAGAGGGACCCTCATTATTTATAGTTATTTTCACCTGGGAGTGCTTGAGGGATGTTATTAATGAACAAGACTAACATTTTGGAAGTTATGACAACTTGTATACAAAATCGACCACATTGCGGTAGGAAAGAGACCAAGTAGTGCGTGAGTTCAAAAATATCTTCCATACCTTTCACACCAAGATGGGTATCAAATATTTTGAGGGAAATCTAGTGCTAAATTATCATGGGGGTATGCATAGATACATCCAATTCGAAATGGAGTTTATTGACATCTCATCCTTTGGTGTAGACTACCGATATGTCGTCAAAATCGAGTAGAAGATCAAACAAAAGACATGGAAATTTGGGCCTAGGAAGCCCAAACATCAGACGCTAGGAAAGGGAAACCCAACCCACAGAACAAAGGACAGAGAAAATATGGACTGCCTCAAGACAACCAATATAGGCCGCAATAAAATAAGGACACTGGAAAGACAAAGAAAGATACCAAGAAGTGGTGCGAGTTCCATAAGATCCCCTGGCATAACAATGTGGATTACAACTTAAACAAGTCATTAGTAGCTGAAGTGAAAGCCTCTGAATCAGATGCAGGTTCTGAATATGAGTAAAAACCAGAAAGGGGGAGATGAATCATTGATATAGAACCCAGTGCTACCATTTCTACCACCAATCTCTAGCCTGGTGAACCAGATGAGCCAGAGGATGGAGAGAATATTTTTCATTCATATATGTGGGTGAAGGTTACCCCAATACACTTCATTGATGATAGAGGTAGCCAGAAGAACCTCATCTCAGCAGAGGTTGTCAATCAACTTCCCCTGTCGATAATACCACACCTACAACCCTACACCATCGAATGGATCTTCCAAGGAAGTGAAATCTGTGTCATCCAATAATGTTGCCTATTATACAACATCAAGCCCTTCAAATATGAGGTATTGTGTGATGTTTCCCCTCTCAAATTTTGTAATTTTCTTTTTGGAAAACCATATTTATAAAAACTCCATGTTGTATATGATTCTAGGCCTCGCAGTGTTATTATTACTTTGAACAAGAAATTTTACAAGATACCAGAGGCAGTCCCACCTAGTGATATTTCCTTAATATTTTCCAAGAAATGCAAGAAGGTCATCTCTCAGATGGGGAAGTTTTTCTTTTTCATGATTCACTCTCAAAATGAGAGAAATATCGTAGCCACATTTAGGGTCTCCATGACCGACCTCTCCACATAGCAGAAGCAAGTGGATAAGTTAGTGGAAGCATACTCAGATATCTTCTCCTCACTTACTGGGGTACCTTTGCACTGTCAGGTCAAGTAACCCATCGAGTTGACCGTCGGTGCATTGGTGACCAATGGGAAATTCTACTGTCACTCTCTACTATAGAATGAGTAGATCAAGCGGAAGATCCAAGAAATTCTCCATAAGGGGCACATTCGTCCTATCTCATCACCTTGCGGGAGCCCAATCATGCTAGTATAGAATAAAGATGGACCCTGGATATTCTGCATTGACTATCGATCCCTAAATAAAATCATAGTCATAAACCGATACCTAATTCCCTAAATCGATGACCTCCTTGATCAGCTCACCGGAGCCAAATACTTCAATAAGATTTATCTGAAGTATGGATACCACCAGGTCCTGATAGAATAGAGAGATGTGTGGAAGACCGCCTTCAAGTCAAAGGAAGGTATTTTTGAATGCTTGGCCATGCCCTTTGGATTGACAAATTATCCAAACACTTTCAAGAGGATGATGGAAGATATCTTGTGACCATTCGCCAATAATTTTTTAGTGGTGTATCTGGATGAAATTATCATTTATAATAAGACTTGGGTAGAACACTTGCAACATATTTGGTAGGTTCTCCACACACTGCGGCGACACAAGCTATATGCCAACTTGGAAAAATTCTCCTTCGATGTGGATAGGGTCTATTACCTGGAATAAATCATTGATCAACATGGTGTACATGTGGACCCAGCCAATATCCAAGTCATACATGACTAGATTTCCCCAACCACACTAGATAAGCTTCAGATATTCTTGGGCCTTGCCAATTTCTACCGCAGGTTCATGCTGGGATACTCCCATATTGCATGGCCCCTCGGGCAAGTAACCAAGGGTGGTGGTAAGGAAAAAATTATGTGGGTTTGATCCCAAAAACAAGGATTCGATGATTTGAATCTGCGCATGTGCTCAACCCTAGTACTTTCACTACCGAACCAACAAAAACCCTTTGATATCGAGACAGATGCTTTAGACTATGTTGTGGGCATCTTTTTCACTCAGCACGGCCACCACGTGGCCTATGATAGTGATACACTATTATATGTTATCCATAAGTACCCTACTTATGAAAAATAAATGTACTCGATTGTGCAAGCCTATCGCCAATCAAGACATTACATTCTTGGGAAGGAGACAGTCATCCACACTGGTCATAAGCCACTGCAGTTCATGTAGACACAAGTAAATTTGCAGAATGACCACCATTAGAGGTGGTCCACATACTTGCAACAATTCCACCTCAACAAGAAGTATAAAATAGGAAGCACCAACTATGTCATTGATTTCCTCAGCACACCTCCTATCACGACACTCACCACAATGCTAGACTCTTTTGGCCATGAGACCTTTAGATGGCCCCAACTCTAAGAGACAGACTCAGACTTTGCCACCACCTACCAAATTTTGGGCACAAATGCATTTTTCACTAATTTCCATCTTTAGGATGGGATGTCATGTCATCTGGTCCATATCTGCATTGTTTCAAGCAAGTGAGCCAAGATGATCTGGAAAGCCCAATACAGTCAGGTGGAAGAACACTTTGGCATCGAAAATATAGTGGAAATGCTACAAAAACATATCTATTGGAGGAAACTTCGATAGGAGGTCATTAAGTATATCAATTCCTACACTTCCCACACTATTTTCAAACCAAACACTAAAATCCAAGGCCTGTACACCCCTTTTCCTACTCCTGATAGGTGATGGGAATCTATCTCCATGGACTACATGTTGGGCCTCCCATCCAACAAGTGAGGAAATGACTTTGTTTTTGTGGTTGTTGATCAATTTTCTAAGATGGTGATTATGGTCGCCTGCAAGAAGACCATCACAACCGAGGCCACTGCAAGCTCTTCTTTGAATGATTCTGGGTACATTTTGGAATCCAACAAAACTTTGTCTCAGATCGAGACAAACAATTTCTCATCACATTCTGTTCGAGCCTCTGGTGACTGTTGGACACCAAGATCATCAAATCCATGGCCTTCCACCCCTAGACAAACAAAAAAAATGAGGTCATAAATCGAATGATCATACATATCTTGTGCATGTATAATTCCAAGCACCCTCACACATGGGATGAGAGTCTTCCCTATGTCCATCATAGCTACAACCAAGCCTTTCACAGATCAACTAGCCACAACCCCTTTCAGGTGGAGTTGGGATTCCAACCATTGGGTCCCATAGATGTTTCACTACCCCTTGCGGTCACCTCAACTGACTCATCTCCTTCTCCAACTAAAGTTGACAAATCCACCCAGTTCATTGAGTGGATCCATCACATCCGCCAACAAGTTCAATATATCCTACAAAATTCGAATGACAAGTACAAGAAACACCATGATCAACACTGGGTGCCACATAAGTTTTAGGAGTTTTGTTGAATTTGGAGAAAGAAGACCTTACGAGACCCCATTGGAATATTTTCCCACTCTATTATGGGTTGTACACCATCACCAATGTTTTGGGTGATAATTATTTTGAGCTCAACATTCCTCCTTTCCTTATCCTCCACCCAGTGTTCAACATGGATCTCCTTCGACCTTATTTCCCACAATTATTGGACACCTCAGAGATAGCAGAGTAATTGACACCAACATAGCTCGACCTCGACTACATACAACATGAATCCATTGATCATATTGTTGACAAATAGATCAATGGAGCTCGCCAGCAAAGGATCCAACTTTATCGAGTTGTCAAAGTAGGGAACCTTATGCACCAAGGCAAGTGGCTCACTTGGGGCCAAATTCAACAAAAGTTTCCTCATCTTATGGGGGCAGTCAACACAATGGATACCATTTATTCCTAAGGAGGAAGGATTGAACCATATTGATTTCAGTGGCCTTCCACCTATTCCAACTAGCTCATTTTGGCAGTTTTCTAGTTCTACAAATTTTTCCTAGTTTTTGGGTCGCTCACTGTTGGAGCCATTTTGAGGCCCTAAACAACGTTTTTAGGGATCACCGTAGTTAATATGAATACGGATCTCTGCAAGAAACATGTGTATTGTAGGGTTAGGTTTTTGGATATACAGGGCTTTTAACATTCCTGTTTATTGTAAAAAGGACTTGAGAACATCATTTTAATAATCTTCTTGTGAATGAGCGCAACCATCACATCTCTTCTCAGAGATAATCCACCACCATTCTAGAAAGCTTTTTTTGCACTGCATTTTACAGTTTCATCTTAATTCCTTATTGAATAGAAACCAATGTTATTATATATCTGTTATTCTGTGTTAATCAAATTTTGATAATAATATTTATCCATTTCCTTCTACGCATAAAATATGGATCAGAACAAGTGCAGAGTGCTAGGAGGGCACAAGAGATTATTTGAAGGAGTTAAGGGATGAGATCCTTATGACTCAAGTAAGTTGAAATCTCAAGAGGAATAACACAAGTGTGCGTAAGTCCTATGCAAGGAGTGTAGAAGGAAAAAACATTCTAATTTCTATATTGAGAGGGAAAGGGAAGGTGACGTAAGGAATACTTATTTCAAAGTCCAAATCTCAGGAGGAGTAGCGTCTTCCAAATGCAAGAAGAGGCCAAAAAAACAACCCTGCAAGAGAGAAACTTCTAAAGGGTGAGCCCCTTTAAATTTTAAATTATTTCAACCTCAGGATGTGAAAAAAAATCAAATCCAAGGAGTCAGCTTTTCTGGAGGAGGATCAAAGGTGAAGATTTTAAAAAATTATTGAGAAAACCCTTCATTCAGAAGGAAAGCAAAGAAACCACAGAGAGGAGGTAAAGGAACCATTGGATCAGTTGCAAGAACATATATCGACCATCAAAATCCAATCCATACAAGAGGTAGAGCATTCCATAGAGAAGAAGAGATCCCAATCATGGGATTTGAGCACAAGGATCGACGAGCATCAGATCTAGGTGATTGGCGTGAGGTTTAACCTTGTAAGTTGTTAATAATTCTTGTGTTCATCAAAAGTTGTGTGTAAATATCAAAGGAGGAGCTATCGAGGATTGAAAATAAATGATCGAGATCCAATAGGGAGTTTGCAGGACATTTGATAGTCGTCAGATCCAGAGAAGTTGCACAAAGGATAACCATTGAATTCATTTGGACTTCATGCATTTAGGATATTTGAAGTGTGGAGGCATCGAGACCCTCGAAGTCCCAAAGGATGGAGCTAATCATGGTCATCCAATTCCCAAGGACATGTGTCGATAGATCATTGGATCTAGAAGACTGAAGGTCCAGGAGAATTGAAGTGTGCGGGGTAGCATTCCACCTGGATCTTCAAAGAGTGGAGAAGATCCTCATCATTCATTGGATGAGGACACATGGTGAAATATCCTTTAGTTTGGGTACGTGGAACTTCAGAAAATTTTTGTTATTTTGCAGACAGGGAGAAAACTCTTGAAGTCCCAAAAATATCCTACCCATCGATTAGGAAGGGAAATGTGGAGGAAGGAGATATCTTTTAGCATTTCGACATCAGGAGATACGAAGGGTCATGTTGTGTGTATGAAAAAAATAAATCGTCGAAGCCTGAAAATAAGGAATCTAAATGATTGATCTGCAAAGCATGAGGACCATTGATTTAACACTTGGCTGTATTCATTGATTCGGTATATTTGTGGAAAAGTGTGGAGGAAATTTTTTTGAAGCCTAGATTGCGAAAGAGGCATAGATCCATTGATTTGGTAATGGAATGGGACCCGTTAGATATTCCCTTTTTGATGATCAACACTCAATTAGTGTTGTGTGTGTTGGGTGCAGTCAAAAAATCATCGAAGCCAAATTCTTGTGGAGAAGTTGGAGTTGTTAATCTCAGTGCTTGTTGAGGACCATTGATCTTGATGTGTAATTTTTTGGTAGTTAGAGTTTTTTTTCATTCGAAGGATTTGTGGGGGAAGAAAGGCAGATATCGTCGAGGAATGAAGTGCTGAAATAGCATGCTATTCTTGGTGCTTGGTCACAACCCAGGGTCATATGCAATTTCCATCAGAGGAAAGGAGATAAAGACAAAATATTTTTTAAAGGAAAAAGGGTGTTAGATATAAAGTGTTGTGATTTTTTAGCGTTGACCTGCATATGGAAAATTAAGGACATGTGGTTGATAATGGGGACTTAACAGGGCCCGAAGACTCGATTCGTCTCTCAATTATGAACGATCATAGATCGTGAGGTCGCGATGGCCCCAGTTGAGTGATGGGGTCTACATTAATACAAAACACCAACAAGCACATTTAGTCAACATGTCGCGCTCATAGCATATAAAACAACATTTAGTTAATGAAACATCATATATGCCAAAGCATATTTATATGCATTCTACCATATATTTTCCCTCTATGTATCTACGAGTGCATATTCTTTGCATATATTTTACTCTCTTGCAATTGTTACCATTACCATGGATTAACTATATACACATAACAAACTTCTTACACTACAAGGAGAACACTTTCTAGTAGAGAATTTTGTAGAGGTTTTTATTGTTACAAGATTTGGAATTTTTTTCAAAAAACCCTCCACTATAGCCTCTGGTATTTGAAGAAGAGGTTTTAATGGATGTTACATATAACTAAAAAAATTTGGGAAGGAAGAGGCTATAGTGAAGGTTTTTTTTTTCATTGCTTCTATTGTTAAAGTACATTGATGCACCCTTAATGCAAAAGCTTTGGTGCGTAAAAATAAATTAAAAGGAATCAGTGCTTTTATATATAGTGCACATTGGATTCACCTATTTTTTATGTTGTGTTTATGCTCTTATAATTATTACACATTCAATGCACATTGTTTTTGTATCTAGCACTGGTGCTTTCTAATTCAATTTACACACCGATGATTTTACATGTTATGTGCGCCCCAACACTTGTATAATTTGTGTGTCATAGTACAAGTATTACTTTGTGTGCTAAAGAGTGGTGAAATTTCAAATATTTGATATGAGATGTCAACACTATTATTTGTTACTAAGCACAGGTGCATATATTATATTTAAAGAACGGTGTGTATTATAAACATGCATACTATCAAATGTTAAATCAATAAATATAATTGCATGTTATATCGTTTAAGGAACAATGTTTTTTCTCAATATTTTGTATTGATCCTTAAATATAATTAATAGGCACCAGTGTGTATAAACCATTAACATATACCGATTTCTATATTATGGAATGCCTCGTTTAATTCATTTATAATAATATCTTGCACCAATTTGTATATATTTTAATTAATTGAAATTTTTTACAAATTTTCAATTAATCATCTCAAAATCAAATAATTTTTATAATAATAGTTTTTTTATAATTTTGTTATTTCATTCTTTCAAATTCATAAAACCAATACACATTTTTTACTATACACATTCTTTCGAATTCATGTTCCATGCCTTCTCTCAAAGTATCTTATGTTGGTTGCAGTCCATGATTTGTTTCATGCATGTTTAATACAACATGGCAAAGCACAATTGATCAAATTAATTTAAAGGTCTCTATTTGTTCCATTAATTACAAAATGAGGGAAGTTAAACAACATATATACTTACAAATTGTTCAATTAAACCTTGATACTTGAACATATATTCACAACCCATGCTTAACACAATGTTGATAAATTCTTTGGTTGACAATTATTTTTATGTTAGAAATTGTTAGAACACATCCATGGACGAGTGTAAATTAATTATTCAAACATGAAGGTCACAATAAATATGAAATATTAAGTAAGGTTGAAAACATAAGTACTCAGAAACTTTGTGATCAGCCGTTTTCTTCCTTGTCATCCTATCTTATGCGTTGAATGGTTTCTTTTCTTTCTTCATCTTTGAAACAAAGAAATTGAAAGTTAGTAATTCATGTGATAATTAAATTTGATGTACATAAAAAAATAAACCATCAATTACATACCTCTAATGTGCATTGTTGTTGGGATGGTTCTTCATGTGATGCAATTATGCTCATTTCTTTTAGCATCTCCTTCTACACTTTTTTGGACATCCCTTTGATCATGTATTGGCTTTACACTCATTTTCCCCCTGGAATGTTCATAATATCCATAAAAGAAGAAAATCTAGGAATCATTAGATACAAAAGTTACATTTTTTACCAGAGAAGACACTAGTGTGTATAGTAAATAAGTACACATCGTTGCATATAGTAAATAAGTACAAATCAATGAATTACACATATGTAGTTGCATCAATCTGTTACACATGCATATGCATCAATGTGTTGAACATATGTATATGCATTGGTGCATTGCACAATGTTTTACACATCAATATATGATAGTAGTGCACTTGCAAAATCAAAAACATTTTACAATTTTTTTATTCATGGAGTTATTTATAAATTAATAAATGCATTGGTAAATAAGTATTATTAATTATGCACTTTTGACCTTCAACCCATGAACAAATTAAAAAAAAGATGGTTTTCATATAAAAAACAATATTACTTCCATTTTAAATTAAGCGATTATTTTTATATAATAATATGCACCAATGCTCTCTATCTGTAAAATGTGCACCACAAAAATTGAAGGTGATTTTCAAAAAATATTATTTTATTTCAAATTCAACAGTGTGTGCGACATGAACATGGGAATATGTGCTTTATACTAGTATAGTTCACACTGCGAACTGCAAAGGTGTTTTTAAAATAAGAATCGACAATGATAGGTTAGTTTGGGATCTAATGAAATCAATGGTCCCATTGAAATTGATAGAAAATGCCCCATACATAAGTAAACAAAACCTATAAACTTATATTTCTTAAAAAATCATTGTGAAATATATAGAGGTAAATCAAGAGAAACAACAATGAAGTTAGGGCTTAGAATACTGAAGGTAACTATGAAATCCTTTTTATTTTTTTGGGAATGCACTAAAAATTGTTTGAATTAAATAGGGCAAATATTAATATGATCAATATAATGAAATCATATACTTGAATTTTCTCCTTTACATATTTGTATGCGACCTATGGTGATTCCTTTCAAATCTAGCTCTTCAAAAACATCCACCCACTCTAAATGATTTGTTGGTAAATCTCTCTTACATAAATAGCC
>JZKD02S1302520.1:786725-814978 GCA_000966675.3 Picea glauca
TTGAACATTTAAGTGGGGTAAAAGGAGGTTGCCCCCTCAAAGAGGCTTATTATCTAAAATTATCTCTTTTTCAAGGCATTGAGTACTTTTTATGAGGTTTTTCTATGCTATATTGGTATTTAGTTCTTAACATGTTCGTTGCCACCTATCAAGAGTATAATCCATCATATCAATCTTATACCTGGAGCTAGCTTACCAAACAAAGCAGCATATCGGCTGACACCAAAGGAAAATGAAGAAGTTAAGAGACAGGTCCAATACTTAATGGACAAAGGATTGATTCGAGAAAGCTTGAGTCCATACGTTGTTCTGACAGTGCTCAGCCCAAAGAAAGATGGAGGCTGGAGAATGTGTATAGACTCAAGGTCGATCAATAAGATTACCATCATATACAGATTTTCGTTACCAAGGATGGACGACTTGATGGATTGCTTGAGTGGAGCAAAGTGTTTTTCAAAGATTGATTTGAAAAGAAGATATCATCAAATCCGAATGAGGGAAGGTGATGAATGGAAGACAACATTCAAGACAAATGAGGGGCTGTATGAATGGATTGTCATGCCATTTGGCTTAATGAATGCACCCAGTACTTTCATGAGGTTGATGAATGAAGTCCTGAAGGATTTCATAGGGAAATTTGTCATTGTATATCATGATGATATATTAATTTTCAGCAAGACAGAAGAAGAACACTTGGAGCATTTAACTGTAGTAATGAGGAGATTACAACAAGAGAAATTGTTGATTAATGTGAACGAATCATCATTTATGAATATAGAACTCATTTATTTGGGTCTTGTTATCTCTACAAATGAATTAAAAAGGGATCTGAAAAGGATAAAGGCGATTAAGGATTGGCCATCACCGAAGAGTATATTTGAAGTTCGAAGCTTCCATGGTTTGGCTAGCTTCTATAGGAAATTCATCCAAAAATTTAGTGGAATTAGCGCACCGATGATGGATACGGTGAAGAAATGACACAAATATTTTCACTTGACAGAGGAAACAGAGAAGAGTTTCAACTTGTTGAAGAAGAAGTTCACTGAGCAACCAATTCTGGTCTTGACAGATTTTAGCAAGACATTCCACGTCAGGTGTGACATGAGTGGATTTTCAATTGGAGTGGTCTTGAGCCAAGACAACCGACCGATCACATATTTCAGTGAAAAACTGAATGAAATGAAGATTAAGTACTCCACATATGACAAGGAATTCTATGCAGTCATACAAGCGTTGAAGAAATGGAGACACTATTTGGTTCCCAAGGAGTTTGTTTTGTACAACGATAATCATGCTTTGCAATTTGTGACACAAGAGGAGAAGTTGAACCAAAAGCGTGCTGAATGGGTTGAATTCATGCAGAATTTTACTTTTGTGATTAAGCATATTTCTAGAACTGCTAACAAAGTTGTTGATGCTTTGAGCAGGAAATGTTTTCTTACGTAGGAATTCAGAGTCAAGACTTTGGGTTTTGATAACCTTAAGGAAATGTACAGAGATGATCAAGATTTCAAGGAGGCATATGAGGCATCTGAGAATCCAATTCTCAGAGACAGAAGCCAACATATTGAATACATGATCTAGGAGGGATTATTGTTTAGGGGAAATCATCTATGTATTCCAAAATGATCCATGAGGGAGAATCTACTGAAGGAAAAACACATTGGAGGATTGGTCGAACATATCGGTCATGAAAACACATTCTCAAAGTTGAATGGCTCATATTTTTGGCCAGGGATGAGGACAAATGTTAATAAATTTGTGGACAGGTGCAGAATTTGCCAGCACATGAAAGGAAAAAGACAGAACTCAGGGTTATACCAACCGTTACCGATACCTGAAAGGTCGTGGGACCCAGTGAGCATGGACTTCATATTGGTACTACCAAGGACACAGAGAGGATATGATTCAATCTTTGTGGTAGTCAACAAATTTTTAAAAATGGCACATTTCATACCATGCCAGAAAACCAGTGATGCAACTCATATTGCGAACCTGTTTTTCAAGGAAGTCGTCGGACTTCATAGCTTGCCAAAGATTATCATGTATGATCAGGATACCAAGTTCATAGGGCATTTTTGGAGGACCTTATGGAAAAATTTGGGGACAAGTTTGTCTTTTAGCTCAGCATATCATCCTTAGACGGATGGACATACAGAAGTTGTGAACAAGAGCTTGGGAGATTTGTTAAGAAGCTTAGTGACTGAACACCACACTCAGTGGGATCATATTCTACCATAGGCATAATTCACTTATAATGATTCACTCAATAGAAGCACAGGGCAGAGTCCATTCCAGATTGTATATGGAATGCAACCAAGAGGAGTTTTTGAATTGAAAGATTTAGAACAAAATGAATTCATGAGTGCTAGTGCAAAGGAATTTGCAAAAGGAATGAAGGAGCTTCATAGCCGAGTTAAGGAGTGATTGCAGAGTTCAAGTCAAGAATACAAGCAGAGAGAAGATCAACACAGGAGAGAACTTCAGTTTGAAGTTGGTGATCTGGTTCTTATGCATTTGAGGAAGGAAAGGTTCCCAAGGGGAACATATAATAAGATGAAGATGAAAAATATTGGACCGTGCAAGGTCATAAGGAAATTTGGGGCAAACGCATATGAGATTGAATTACCCGATGGGGTTGGAATCTCACCGATATTCAATGTTGCAGATTTGTACCCTTACAAAGATGAAGAAGTAGGAGCAGAAGACGAGTAGAAAGAAATTCAATGGACAAAACAAATGCCTATAGCTGAAAAGCCACAGATGGAAAGCATAATTGACAAGAGGATTAACAGAAAGACAAGGAGAAAGGAGTATTTTGAATACTTGGTCAAATGGAAGGGACATCTAGTTGAATATGCTATTTGGGAGGATGAAGTAGTAATTCATAGGCATGGACAAACCGTGCAAGAGATGATGGATAGGAGTTCATGAAAATTTTCAAGCGAGGGAGTATGATGTAGGAGCATCGTGCAAAGCCAAAGCCGAAGCACGTGCCTAGCCAAAGGAACAATTGGATGCATAGATGGGAAAAAGGAGCACGTTTTTATGAAAACATTTGAAATTTTGAAATTTGAAGCATTAATGTAATAAGTTAAAGGAAGCGTACTTACACTTATGTCTAGATGTTGTAAACAGATCTGGAGAGATTACTCTCATCTGTCGGATGTATTAGGAATTTAAGTCTGTTAATGTAAAGTAGGTAGGTATGAATGTTAGATTAGACAGTTTAGAAGCATAAGAGGGAAAATGGATATAGAAACCCTCACCCTTGCATCATTGTAACTTTTATGATCATTCAGAATTCATAAGTTGTAGAACTGTAGCAGAGAGTTGTAGAGAAGAATCCATGTACAGAAGCACTTGAGTTAATATATGAAGCTTTGACTCTATTTTCATGGTGTTGTGATGCTTACTGTTTACATTTGCTGAATGGTATGTTTACAGTTTCTTTTTTTCTCTGTATGCATTTGTTTCAATGCTGTGTTATGTGTATGATTTCATCTTGAGTGTAAGATGTCTGAGAGAGGAAAAGATTGAGTTTCAATTGTTTCTCTTCCTGAGAATTCCTTCAAGGAGTGCAGTGAACGTCCGTAAGGTGTGCGTTGATGAGGGTCTAAGTTTTATCTTAGAAATCTCAGGAGTGATACTGTTGTTCTCATACCATCTGAGGTGTAGGTGAAGCACAGAGCTGTGCAAGGTGTGCGCAAGGTAATTGAAGCCTTAGATTTTATAACTCCAGAAGGAAGGTTGAAGGACCACTATTGCAAGGCGTGCACAGGGTCGGAGATCCAAATAACCAGAGGTTATTTGAAGGTTTTCCGCAAGGAGTGTGAGCATGGATCATTTTGGAAGCTTGAGTTTATAAGTGAAATCTTAGGAGGGATTTAACCTTTGAAGTGTTCAAAGAGAGACAGAGGCCGAAACTGTCTCATAGAAGTTATGTTCAGGATGGAGAACGTTGAGTCATTTGGACAGAAGTCATTGAGGAGTGCATCTGGTGGTCATAATTCGCTATGGAGAACTCGTGAAGTCGCAAGGATCATAGGAGCTAGAGGAGCTGCAAGGTGGTTAGGAGCTAGACAAATCTGCCACCTTGACATCAACAATCAACGTGAACCGTTGATCATGATCAGTTTGAGTCGTCATATCATTTTGGAAATTCGGGATCCATAAGTTTTAAGTGCAGACCAAAATCCTTGGTCACTCTAAAACCCGAATCACAAATAGGATTGTTGAGGGTGAGATTTCAGTATTTCGGGGTTTGGCATACTGAAAATCTTGATGACAAGGAATCGGGACCTTAGCATTGAAATTCCTGAAGTCGTGAAATGTGATGTTCTTTTGGTGTGAAACATCAACATTTCGGCATATTAGGGTTCGGCATTTCGGAAATCCTGATGATAAGGAGTTTGAGCGCTTTGCACTAAAAACCCTGAAGTCGTGAAATACGAAGTGTCTTTGGAATGGAATCCCGACATTTCCACATTTTGGGGTCTGGAAGTAGAGGAGACAAATTATTTTTTGAATCGAGAGTTTCAAACTCTCAGTATGAGAAATCTCGAAAAAGGGTCGCTATTTTAGAATTCAGGAATTGGTGCGACAAGTGAGTTGGAATTGATAATCGTGAACTCCCAGTACGCAGAGTCCCGAAAGGCCAACGTTTGTGCATTCTATGGGACTTATGTTTTTCGGCATTCCGACATTTCAGATTTCAGGGAATCATAAGGCAAGAGGAATGATTGTTGGGTCATTCGCTAAAATCCCGAAAAGCCGAATTTAGTGGCAACAGGTGGTGTGCGTTGGAGCGGTCAACCCTCATTGACAATTCACATTTTGGCATTTTTCAAGAGCTATGGGGATATATCGGGGCTCTCCAACTCCTGAAACCCGATGGCTCAAACAAAGGGTTTGATTAACCCTTGGCGTGGTTTTAGTGAAGATCCTGTGCGAATCTCGGCCCGAGGGAAGGGGTTTTACATCAACAACCAACTGTCAAAACCAAATATCCAAAAATACCCCCCTTTGGAATTGATGGAAACACCAACATTGATGGAAAAATCATGCCGCAATACTCATGCTCCCCTTCTGACCATTTTTCCTCAACAATGTTTCTCTCTCCCCCCCTTTGACATCAATGGAAAAGGGTATCTCTCCTTAGGGTTTCTCTCTCCGTCTTCATACACATGTTTTTTAAATTCACGTGTTTTAGTTCTCATGTTTCTTTCCATGTTCCTCTTCTCTTTTAATAGAAAATAGTGATTCCCCTGAAAGTATACCTTCTCTTAATAATCCATTTCTTACTTCATGTGCTTGAATCTTACTCTTTTTATCTTTCTCTTTCTCTCCCTTTGACATCATGGGAAAAATGATATCTCCTCATGTCAATATGTCTCCCCCTTTCTGCATGATACTGATATTCCTTTCTCTATCTCTTTCTATGATGATTTCTCTTCCCTTGAATTCTTTGTAAGATGTATAACAATATGGGACTTCGTGTGTATGTTTCCTCTCCTCTCTTCCAATATTTCTTATTTCTCATTCGTTCTTCCTCTTGTAACTCTCTAACATATATGAAAAGCATTCAAAATTTGTTTACTTCAAATATTCATGGAATTTTAGGTTCATTGGTTAGACATCAATGACAACATTGTTCAACAATGTCCCTCTCATAATATAGTTTATGTTGGTGGTTTCTCTTTCCTTGTTTTTCTATTCCTTTTACTACATGTCTTATTCTTACTAAATGATTCCACTTGTCCACTAATTCCATTGATGCCAATTGTAAATATGATATGTGATATATCTATATAGAACTACCAATGATCTCCTAAATCCATCTTTGACCATATGTCATAGGATTTCAATAACTCTACTACTCAATTGTCCAAAATGCTAACTCATCTATCATATATTCCTATTTCTCAGACTGAATCAAATATGTCCATTGATATGAAATAAATCCTTGAACCTGTAATGAATATATCCCTACCTAAAAGTGTGTACATGATATTCCTCTGATATCTACATGGGAACACATTTTCTTAGTCGATCAATCTGTCATTTTTTACTTTTCCTATCTGACAACTCTGAATTTGTCTATGAAAATACTTCTAGCTGCTCGAAGGATGGTTCTTTGATTTGTAGTAGCTACCATGGATGATTTTAGGGGATAAATTTCGCTCATGAGCTAATTTTTCAAGGTTTTTCCCCCCAAAAAAATCGCTATTCTAAAAATTATTCGCCCAAATTCTACAGGATAAAATTATTTTACCTTAAAAATCGCCAAAATTTTATACAAACTGTATAAAATCCTTAGAAATTTGAATATTTTTAAAAACATATTGCCAAACATTTATGGTTGGCATATGAAGGATTAGTAATATTCGCCAAGGTTTCTACATTTTAAAATAAATTTCCATCCTTAAAATCATCCCTGGTAGCTACTAGACCGAATCCCTCTCTTCAATATTCATATTTACTGGGAGTCTTCAAGTTCGATGGCTTAGAAAAATACCTTCTTTGATGCAGAGTAATCTTACTCTCTGTCTATGGATTCATCATTTTATTTTTCATCATATTTTTGAATTCTGACATTCTTTTCATTTTCTTCTTGAATTCTGACTTCATCCTCTTCCTGGATTCTAACATCTTCCTCTTGGCCTATGAATTCATTATGATCTTTCCCTATTATAAAAATTGTGAGTACAATATCGGGGACCTAGTCTTCATTCACATTCTCTTCTTTTTTTCATTTCTTATCCAAACTTTCATGTATCTCACATCAATGTTTTCCTTCATGGCATGCTCTATCACAGTTCGACAATTTATAGATACATGTCCATAGTTGTGGCATTTGTAACATTCAATATTATGTGGAGCCACATAAGCATTGCTTGTTAGTGCATTTCTTCCATAATCCCTGCAATCTATAGCTTTATGTCCAATGTTAGTACAATTAAAACAATGACTATAAGAAAAATTTACATACCTGAGAGTGAATGATGTTCTTTGTGTTGTATTCCTTCTGAATTCCTTCCTTGGTTGATCATGATCTTTTCTTATGTTGATTCCTTCATTATGATTGATGCTTCTTTGTTGATTAAATGTGGAAGGCCTTATGTATTCATTCCTTTCTGATTCTTGTTGGCAATGAATCCTTCCTTTGAGAACTTCTTCATAACTCTTTTGTTATGTTTCTTTTGTCATGGAGCTTGAACCTTCCTAAAAATGAGCATTCTTGTATCCTAGTCTAGATTTGTCACTATAGGGAATTTGAATTTCGAGAATGTTTTCTAACAGTTGAGAACTTTTCAAGTTCTTTCTGATATTGTTGAATTCGACTCTCAATGTCAACATTTCCTTTTTAATATTATCACACTCTTTTTCTTTATGTATCATCTGGATCTACATTGATTATTCCTTTCTCTTTCCTTCTTCAAATTGTGTTTTCAAGGAGATGATTTCTTCTTTGAATGATTTGTTTTTCTTCTTTTCTTTCTTCATCTCAGTTACAACACTGATTAATTCTACCTCAAGATCCACTACACATTCGTATTCACTTCCAAGAGTTACTTTTTTTAATTTTTCGTTGCCATAAAGAGTACTCTCTATGAGTCACTATCGCTTTCATCATATTCATCATATGAAGAACTGTTTTCTCTTGAGTAGAGATTTTCCTTGAAGATTTTCTTTTTATCTCTTTTCATATTTCCCTTTTGATATTTATTTTCTTTCTTGGGATCTTCTTCTTCATCACTATCTTATTTAGCATTAGGAAACTTATTTTCAAAATGACCAATTTTACGACAATTATAATATTTGAAAGGAATCATACCTTTGTACTTGTTGGTTCCTTTCTTCAAATTCCTTATGAAGCTGGATATTTCTTCATCCTCGTATGAATCATCGCTACAACTGCAATTTGTCTTTGTCTTTGTCTTTTCCTTTTTTTTCTTTTGTCTTCTACTACTGACTACCAAACATATTCCAAGTATCCAAGATGTGCCTCTCACAATGTATAATAACATCACCAAGTTCTACCATCCATAATCACTACCATGAAATGCCTCAAGCATGTACCATAACAATAGAACCATAAGCCTCAAAAGTAACACATAAGCATACCTATGATCATGTAGAAACCATGTTGTATCAGAAAAAAAAGGAGTAAACCAACCTCGACATCAATAACCTGGTACAAGAATCACTTGTAAACAATTCACAAGCCTTTTCATAGATCCACTACTTGCTCCTATACTTCTCGTTGATATCCATGCTTTCCTCCACTACAAACCATGTACATGTGTTCCCTTCTCACTTGTAACCCACAGATACTTTAGAAATTAGGGTTAGTCAGATTTACTGCAATTCCAAGACTTTCACCTTCGACCTTCCTTCACAAGCTTAAACTCTCCACCTAAGATTTAACCTCATATTTTCCAATAACAAGATAAACCATATCACTTATTCATTTAAATATATTCAATATAATGTGTTTGTGAATGTACAAATAAGAGGCTTCTTGAGGTGTATTTATATTTTTCCTTAGTAACATGTCTCCTTATTTTATGGGTTTCTTAATACAACCACTTTACCCTTTAGTTAATGACTTGTAACCAAATAGGGGTTCTTTACCATTCTTTCGGGATTGTAAATTCACAAGGCCAAAACTCATCATCTATAAGTAGCCATGTGAAGTACCAATTATCACCGGAAATGACATGACTTGAGCTATTCACATATGAATGTAGTACATGGATTTACATTTTTTTCCATGTTATGGTTCCTCGATCAACTTCGGGTTTCATAAACACACCTCTATGGATTCTTGTAGACTTCTTCAAATTCACCCATCACACTTGTTGACATCAACCACTCTTGTTTAAATCAATGAAAACTAACTCACAATCAATATCGATCACAATTATGGGGTATCTCGAACCCTCCAAGGGTTGACATCAATGACAATGAAATATCCAAACCAATTGTCCAAAAGCAATCAGTCCCTCTAATTATATGACCTTTATTATTAGCCCCATTTTAGCTAAGTTATATCACAACATTTTGGAAAAGAAGATATGTACATTGCTAGAAAACCATGTAAAAGAGTTAAAGGCTAGGAAAGATTTAAAGGGTACCATTCCATTGTGGACCACCTTTTTATATTTGGGATTATTACAAAGGAGTGTCGTAACTATAAAACCAATATCCTTTGTTGTTTCATTGATTTTAGAATAACATTTGACACTGTGCCCGGGACTAACCTCTGGAATAGGTTAGAAGAGTTGAAGTTAACTTTCAAGTTAAGAGTTGTTGTAGTAAGGCTATATGAGAAATTTATTTCTAAGTTTAGAAATAGTAAGGGATGGTCGAAATAAAATAACTATAATATAGGAGTCAAGCAAGGTTGTCTCTTATCCCGTACCCTTTTTGGCATCTTGTTTACGGGCATAATGGACACATCGTCAATTGGAAGGTCAAATCCGGACTGGGGTTGTCTAAATAACCAAATTCGTTTGGAATGAAATGGCTTGATGGGTTTAATGGCTCCATTGGCCAACTAAATTCTAAAAATAACAAAAGAAAGGAAACTAATCTAAAATATATCATCCTACAGATATAAATTCAATAATTACAAATATCACAATGAGAAGATGAATATGTACATATGCTTATAAACAATGTATATACAATCCGCAACATTTACAGGATATCTTGCGAAATAGATGTTTCTAAAAAGTGTTTATGAAGTAGATAGAGAAAGCACATACATTTTATGTTTTCTGTTTAATATTTAAAGTCATAAAGAACTAAATAATAGTAATCAAATTCAATTGAAATAAGGAGACATAAACAGTCAAAGCTAATTTGAATTGTTTCTATTTCATTTATAAATGATATAACTAAAGAAAATGCAAATAAACTGATCTGTAATTAATCAATTAAAATAAGTTTACGTCGTTGTGCAATTCAAGCTCCTAGGTGTCCTTCCTATGAGGAAAACCTGTAATAGGATGGTGCTAACACTCATGTTGATCATGATTTTGACCAGATCAAGACTTTGACCATGTTGATCATCTGATACAATGTACATAGGTCATTTGAGTGATCGTGGGCTTGAGGACCATTGAAATATCGTGACCATTGATCTGCTTCAAGAATATCCGCCAGTCATCGGATCTAGTGGAGCTGCAAGAGGATAAGCCTAGGAGTTAGTTAATACTCCAAAGCAGTGAAATGATCTAATCTGTTGGATCAAGTGGACATGTGGCAAGTGATTGGAATTTTGTTGTCTCGCAGATTAGGAAAGTCAAAGGCAGTGTTGCATGAACTCCTGAAACACGAAATCGTGATATGATCTGGACCATTGGATCATGGAGGGTCATGAACCGTCGATCCAACGTAAGCAAATATCAGGAAATTAGGAATGGAAGAAGGGAGGTGAGTAGTCCTCCAAACTCGCGAAGACCTGATAAGCTCTGGTTCGTCAGATCATAAAGGAACAAGGACCATTGATTTGAGAAGGACATGTGGCACAATCAGGCAATGACAAGTGCCAAGATGATTCAACATTTTAGGTACGTGAAGATCACGAATATGAGTGATATATGGCAGCTACTCGGCACATGCCAAGTCATCATGTCACGTCAGCAAGTTTATGTCACGTCGGGAGTTTCTACTTCGGGAGTTTCTCATAGCAAGAAAATACTCTAATATCCAGAAGTCCCAAATGTCGAAATGCCGAAGGATCGAAAGGCCGAAATTCCGAAGTACCGAAGGGCCTAAGGGTCGAAGTCTCGAAGGATGAATTTTTGAAGTGGACATGAGTCATCTTATCTGAAGATCACATCAAGGGCATTCTCAACCGTCGATCTAACACAGTGGAAGGATAGCTTAAGTGTAATATATGAAGTCACAGAGTAAATGGTGGTTTTCCATCTTGATGAATGATTAAGTCACAACCATCAAATTTAGTAGTGTACAGAGGAGTGTAAGGTCTAAAGCAGACCGTTGATCTGTCTCCACGAAATAAACGTGAAATGTCCGATTGTTTCAGCAATATTGTAATCGGGAGTTATGAAGTATTGGAAGTCATGAAGACTTGGAAGGAAAAGTGTTGAAATCCCGTTAGTCATCCATCTCATCATAAGATCGCATTATGACCTTTGATTTGGTAAAACTCTCAAGCACGCATTCAAGCTTAGTAGTCGGTCATCGTCGTTGGTCATATGCTATAAGAATTTTAAAAGGAAATTATAACATGTCACTATAATTGGTAAAGCCTGTGGTTCTGTAACGCATGGTCGTATGTGATGGTTTGAAGGAAGCGCCTTCACAGAATCTGGTCTCTGTAAATATAACAGAGATTAGGGATCGAGTATAGAGGATTAAATTGATCCATGACTATGATCAATTTATGACAAAAATGAACCGATACACAGTCATGATTAAAAGAGAGTTAAATCATGAAAAACATGAATAATGAATAAAAAATGAAAAATGATATTAATTAAAGTTTAGATTATCATTTGAAATGAAAAGGTACAATGGTTCAAATGAAGGTACACAGTGTTTTTAAATTTCACACTAGTTTGAAGATTATATAAATGAGAAAAAGTGGTGGGAAGAAAGGGTCTTTGTGGTTCATAAAAGAAGATCTAAAATAGGAGCAGAGTCCAAGATGAATAACTCTTCATTCTAAGGTGCATGTCAATGTCTAATTGAAGATCAAGAACAGAAGAAGACAAAGAAACAATTATGCAATCCAGAACTTGATAAAGAAGACCATATAAGCAGAGGCTGCAACAGACAAGTAGAAAGTACAACAATGACTGCATGAGTCAATTTTAATGAAGAGCAGAAGATAATGAATTTCATTATAAACTAAGGGTGGTTGGGTGGTGCATGGGCAGGTTGGAGACTACAGAGGAGTTGGTGCTTACTTGTCATTTGTAGATGACTAAACAGGGGTTCGAAGCCTCCTACTAGTTGGTGCTAGTGAACATAGGGAGTTGGTGCTTCCTTGTCAGTTGTGGTTGACTAAATAGGGGGTCAAAGCCTCCTACCAGTTGGTGTTGGTGAATGAGGGTGTGGGTGCATCCTTCCAGTTGTAGTTGGTAAATAGGGTGTGGAAGCATCCCTTCAGTTGTAGCTGAAGAAATATGGGGAATGTCTCTACATCAAGTTGTATCTTGAAAACAGTTTTGTAAAAGAACATTTTATTAATGAGAAAAGTGTTGGTGGTTTTCCCTGTTGGATTCCACGATAAAATCTTCTGTTCATAAGGGTTTGTTGTTCATCATATATTTTTGAATTGAATAATTAATATGTGTGCTTAATATCGATGAAGATAAAAAGAAAAAGTAGGAAATGTTGATTCACCCCCCCTCCCTCTCAGTATTACTGGATATTTCATCAATTGGTATCAGAGCCAAGGTTTATTTAAGAATAGTCTAACAAACTAAAAGGAAGATCAAATTAAGCACACATGGATGGACAAAATATTTAAAATGAGAATGGAACTCCAATACTTAGAAAATAAGAATACATATTTTGGAGTACAAGAATGGAATTTCATCTAAAGGCATTGCGAGATGATGTATGGAATTTAGTGATCATTGATTATTTCCCACCAAATAGAGTAAGGACTCCATCTCAAAAGAAATCCAGAAAAATTAACTCAATGGCAATGAATACAATCCTTGATGAATTACCTGATGATATCAAAGAGAAGATAGGTAAATGTAACTTTGCAAAAGAACTCTGGGAAAAATTAAAGGACCTCTACTGAGATGAGAAGTGAAATGAAGCATTTCAACTAGAACAAAGTTTATTCTACAACAATTCTAATGATGAAGAGTTTTTTGAAGAATACTTAGACATTGAAGCAGAATTCAATATGGAAGTTGAGCTTGAAAGTTCTTTGAACGAACTGAGAAAATATAAACAAAGGTTTAAACAACTAAAGGATCAACTTAAGACTGTTGAAAAATTAAAGAAAGGGACTGAAGCCCTTAATAAAGTTCTCAGTCTAAAAAAATCTCCCTCAAGAAAAGATGGCCTTGGATATGACCACACATACATAATTAAAGGATCAAGTCCTATTACTAATATTGATATTGAAGATGACATGTCTAGTGATGATACCTCCAAAGAATTTTCTCATCCTCCCAAGAAGATGTATCAAATCAAAAGAGAAGACTTGGCCATCAATAAAGGTAAAGACTCTCCACAATCTTTCGATTGCAATAATGTTGATATTGAATTATCGCCTACAAGTAGATAAGAAGATTCAAGTACAATAATAGAATGTTCTGTTACCATCTATCCCATGGAAGAAGAAGAACAAAAACTATCAAAAGCCAAAGAAAAGGTTGATTGGAGTCTCTCTCAATACCTCTATCACCATAATGAATCAGACTATAGCTATCTTCATGAATACACTCAAGAATTTCTTAAAAAGAGTCAAAAGCATGTCTTGGAAATAAAGAAAATTCTCAAGGACATTAAAAATATAATATAAGAGCAGGACAATCAGTTAGAAGAGAAAGAAGAGGAGATCAAGAGACTGAAAAATGAAATCATTCAAGCAAAAGAAGAAAAGAAGGAAGATGATGTCTCAAGCAAAAACCTTGCAGATCTAAAATAACTAAGGGAAAACTATGTCAATCTTAAAATCCAACTTGAAGAAACCAAAAGGAGAGAAGAGGTAGTAAGGAACCAACTGGACAAAAAATAAGAATCTTTTCATAAGATGGAAGCATAAGTTGTGAATCTTAGAAAGAAGGTTGAGAAGTTAGACACCAAAATAAAGTTCTTGAAGAACTCCATGACCTTGGATGAGATCTTGGATATTCGTAGATCACCATATGACAAAACTAGTCTTGGCTACAACAAGGAAGAAATTAGTAATATCAAGAAACCTGATACAAGTCCTTCGTTTGTAAAGAGTGAAGACATGTCTGATGCAAGTCTTTCTTTTATAAAAAGAGAAATCAAGGATTATGTGGGTTCTTCATGTTCAAAGAATAAAAGAAACACTACAAAATTTAGAATATCATATCAAGGAAGACATCCAGAAGATACTCATACACCTCAAAGAAAGTTTAGAAGAGAGACACCTTCATGGATGAATCAAAGAAGGTATGAGAGTGTGTTTAAAGGTTATTATTTTTCTTGTAACAAATATGGTCATAAATCCTTGGATTGTAGGCATCATGGAAGAAAACAAGTTGGTAGGTTCAACAACAATATAATATGTTGGAACTGCAATCATGTTGGACATATTGCTACACATTGCTACAATATGAGATGATATAGTTGTGGTAGATATGGTCACAAAGCCCATGATTGTTGTAATTCAAGAAGACAACCAATAATAAATGGTTCACACAATATGACAACAAGAGTAAATAAGAAGACATGGAAAATAAAATCTAAAGTAGAAAACCAGAAAGATGAGGAAAATATTGTTATTGAAACTAATGAAGTTAATGATAGGAGTTTGGAGGATGAAACTACTAATAAGGAATATTCTCAAGAAAAGAATAAAGAATCTTCTGGTGCACAAAATAATGATGTTGATGATTAATCTCCAACGGTAGAACAACAAAAAGAATTGAGTAATGATTACATCATAAATATTTCAATCTTAGTTTAAATGGTACACTGAAACTCCTTCTAAAAGAAAAAAGAAAAAAAAAGGCGATCTTTGTCTAAGAAAGCTACAAGGCTATGCTTAATGAAGAAAATTATCTAATGGATACTCCATCAATTAGTATTGATATTGGAGGGAAGTTGTAATCACATCAATACTCATATTGAACGGAGGTCAACTCGGGATTAATAGTAGTAAAACTCCTTGTGAGCCCTGTTTTGGAAGAGCTCATTTGATAAAATACTTAAAGGTCTTTGGAAGTAAGGGTTACATCAAAAGGAGTGATGTGAATTTCGAAAATGTGATGTTGGATCTGATGAAGGTATCCTTATTGGATATGATTCTACCAAGAAAGAATATAGATGCTACAATCTTAGGCTACATAAGATTGTTGAGAGTACATATTTCAAGGTGGATGATATAAAAACAAATTGGTATCCTAGTTAGAGATCGATGAGAATCAATGGGTAGATCCAACAGTTGTTTGAATAATATGAGCTACAATTGCACAGTGTTCCAGTAAAACAATGACATCCATAGAAGCAAGATTTTGAGGTACAAAATGATGTACATGACATCCTGTAGAGATAACAAGAAGTTAGTAAATTGACAAGGGATGAAACCTTGTGAGGAAGAGCTACCTTTTTAGAAACAAAGGGGGAGAGTAATCAGAAGCTGAGAAAAATCATACTAACAGGGGGAGTCAATCATCTATGACTGGCAGAACATGTCTGTAGGAAGAGTCACCCAAGTTCACTATGGCCAGTAACATACAGTTACGAGTGGTCAGAGAAGTACTTATACAGATAGATCATAGGAAAATAAACCCTTTGCCATTGATGTCAAAGGGGGAGAGAAACTTCATATAAAGGAAAACTTCATATAAAGTAAAACTTCATAAAAGGAAAGCATCAACACAGGGGGATTTTATGTATATGAAGTTAATGGGTTGACCTCAATGGCAAAGGGGGAGATTGCTGGAAATATTGTCATTGATGTCAACAATCAATGTGATGATCTATTGTTAACAATGAATAACCACATCTGAGATTGTCATTAATGTCAACAATCAATGTGATGATATGTTGTTAAATAAAAAATGATATTGTCATTGATGTCAACAATATATCAGTTAAGCAAGAGATGTCAAACAGTGTGCAGAGATCAAAAGAGAGAATAGGAGAAGAAAATAATAGAAACCTCAAAAGTTCTAAAGGAAGAACAGATTGTAGAGATGTCATCGGGATCAGTGAAAATACTAAACAGTTGATCATTATGTAGAAAATGAGATAAGATCAACGGTCGTCTGATCAAGAGTTTGACCATGTTGATCATTTGATACAACACACATCGGTCATTTGAGTGACCGTGGGCTTGAGGACCATTGAAAGATCATGACTGTTGATCTGCTTGAAGAATATCCGTCAGCCATCAAATCCACTGGAGCTGCAAGCAAGATAATCCCAAGAGTTAGTTAACACTCCAAGGAAACAAAATGATCTGATCCATTAGATCAAAAGGACACGTGGCAAGTGATTGGAATTTCGTTGTCTCGTTGATTATGAAAGTCAAAGACAGTGTTGCATGAACTCGCGAAACACGAAATTGTGATATGATCTGGACCATTGGATCATCGAGGGTCATGAACCGTTGATCCAACATAAGTGGATATCAGGAAATCGGATATTGTGACATCAATAATGGAAGAAGGGAGGTGAGTAGTCCTCCAAACTCAAAAAACGTGAAGACCTGATAAGTTGTGGACCGTCAAATCACAAAGGAAAAAGGACCATTAATTTGAGAAGGACACATGACACAATCAGGCAATGAAAAGTGTCAAGTTGATTCAACATTTTAGGTACATGCAGATCATGAATATGAGTGACACATGGTAGCTACTCGGCACATCCCAAGTCATCATGTGACATCAACAGGTTTACGTCACGTTAGGAGTTTCTTCTTTGGGATTTTTGCATAGCAAGAAAATACTCTAATATCCAGAAGTCCTGAACGCCGAAATGCCAAAGGACCAAAAGGCCGAAATGTTGAAGTACTGAAGGGCCTATGTGTCGAAGTCTCAAAGGACGAATTTCTGAAGTGGACATGAGTCGTCCAATTTGAATATCACATCGAGTGAATTCTGAACCGTCGATCTAACATAGTGGAAGGATAGCGTAAGTGTAATATACGAAGTCACGGAGTAATGGTGGCTGTCCATATGGGTTCCTTCAAAGTCAAATTTCTTAGGTAGAAGATATCAATCCAAGACCAAGTTTTATATTTAAATTCATTCTTACAGTCATGAATTTAAAGCAAAACAAACAAAAATGCAAACAAATAAAACTCAATAAGGTAAGCTTAAGCCAATCATCGATTCAAAACTCAGAAACATGAGCATTTACAAATGAAAGGTGATGGCAGCTACATAAAGATATAATATATTTTGTGGGGACTTTGATTGTGATAAGAATAAAAAATTATTGGTGGCTGCCAACTATGGTGACATACTGGACGAAGCAATTATCTCTGCATCACAAAAAAATTCATGTCAGGGGGTCAAATGAAATAAATTTTTATAAACAATTAACAACAGGTCAAGCATTTTGATCATAACTAAGAAATAACACAATTTTAGCATCAGATGTATTTCTTTCTAAAAAAATGTAATCCGACATCTAACTTATATTACGAGTGTAGCGATGTTTATGTAGTTGACTTTGACACTGTTGATAGAGCCACTGCTGCCAGTAGGTGTCCATATCCCAGGCAGGGATGTCATTTAACCCACTCTGGTACCTCTATCCTATCCAAGATTCATCCATTCATGATACGGGACATCATTGCACTTTGATCAAAATGAAATAAATACCCGAGTATCTTCTTAAACCCAGCATCGCTTCACTGCTAGCAGGCCTGTTCAATACCCCGACAAAGTTGGATTAGTATCACATATGCATTTACCTACTAGAAACAAACCTATTCAGTGTCCCAATGGGTTTACATACCCTTCCCACACATTACAGTGATTTCAACGCTCTAGAATTTGTTTATGATTTGTAGAACTTAATAATATTCAAGAGGGCGGGGTGATATTGAAAATCTCATAGTTTGGAATAAAACAATTTATCATTTAAAAAAAAATCTCCTTTTTTGATGAACTTCATCACGCTTTGATAACTTAGATTTCTATTAGGAAACCATATTGAGGACGGGAAGGTACAGTTGAGGTGTTTTCCTTAAAACAGGGACATCATTAGAAGTTTATTAATGATAATCGCATCTACTTGTAATTTCGATGAGAAAACAAAAGAACTGATTTGAACAGAAACTTGCTTCTATTGATTTGTGTTTTAGCACTTACTGCTCAAGTGCTTGGGAAGTTATCAACTTCTGCTAATGAATGAGAATTCTAATTACCTTCCACAAATGAGATGGTGACTCAGACATAATTATTTAGAAACAAATCAAAATCAAGCAAAATGAAAAGAACCAAAATAAAAAAAACAGAAAATTAAATTAAAAATATTTACAAAAAGGTGGAACATGAATCATCAAGAGAAGGATCTCTTGAGAGGCTGGAAGAAAAATCCTTATTAATATGAGTGTATTCCTATTTGTGGCACCTTGGCTCAGGGTTGAATTGATAGTTCAAATTTATTTATCTCTTTACTTTCCATTTAAAATTTTCATGATGATATTGTATTTTTGAAAAGAAATATTCAATGAAAAGGAGCGAGAAAAGATTTAAAGTGGACTTCCCTAAAAAAATTCATATCATGGTTCTCTTAGTGTGCCCACTTCTTGATCCAGTATCGGATCTAGGAGGCTTCTCAGGTCCAGAAAAGGCTCAAAAATGAAAGTTCTCGGAATTAGATGAAACCAATTCCATTGCGACCGGTTCGTCGCGTTGATTTCGATCATATATTTACTTTCTAAAAAAGGCTCCATCTGTGAGAGTTATCACACTCTGATTGCTTTCCCAAACAACTAAAAAGTCAACAGTCAAATTGAAAAAAAGTCAATGCTGACATCAACATGACATCACCATGCTGACATCATCATAGTGACATGTGGCAGCACGACAACAGGGTGACTAGGAAGTGACAGGGATCAATGCAATGTGGACAAGTGGCACATTGTGGACCAGTCCAATGCTGACATGTGGAACTACATGGACCAATGAAAGGGTGCCACGTGGCCTAGACATGGGTTGCCACGTGGCATCCCCTCATTGAATGACTGGGAAAAATTTTGCAGCTCATGGGGTTCAACCCCATGACCTTTTGGTAGAGAAGAGCTTTGAGAATGGACCAACCACCAACGCGCCATGTTATTTATTGTTTAGACAAACCACAGTATATTTATTTAAAGTGTATTTTTTTTTAATGTGTGCGGAAAAGGGTTGGGGCTAAGCCCCAAACCATGGTTATATTATGGTGTATGACCACGATGCAAAACGGGTGCAAACCTATGTATAACCACCTAGGCGTGAGTTTCTAGCACCCTCCATCTTATGAAAGGGGGATATCCCCATACTTGCACGCAATGATATATCCTTAGCCCATAGGTCTCGTGGAATGCACCATATAACCAGGTGCTATTGTGGTTTAAGGGCCAGCGCTTGGCCAATTTCTATTGCCATGTGACCAATAATAGGGGTTTGACACCCATTTTGGGGGATTTAGCCTAAATTTATATGCAAAGTGGGTTTTTTACCCTATGTTTTGGATTTTTATTGATTTTCAGGCCTGTTAATGGAGGATTTGGCCCATTTTGGGGGATATTGGACTCTTTTTGAGCCCACATTTTGGGAGGAAGTTGGGGAAGGATAAACAACTTCATATCTATAAAAACCAGGCCTTTTTGAGGCCATGGAGGACAGTCAGAGTAGATTTATGTTGAAGCAAAGCAAATCCAAAGACATTTTTATGTAGGGGAGCTGTTGAGGAGGAGACCTTTGTTGGCCATTTCCGGGAGCTACCCTCAGTATTTTTCAGCACCTTCAGTTGTGTTGGATTTCTAAGGTCGAGAAGAACACAGTGAGGCCAATATGAGATCCATTTGATGTAATTTTTTTTTACTTCGCAAGCATTGAAGAATTAATACAGAAGCCTCCCCCACTAAGACAAAGGCCCGGAGACATAGGCAACCTTGTCAAACTCCGTTATCACTTCTCTTGTTATGGTTTGTTGTTCTTATTTCTTCAGTTCAGATATATATATTGTCTTATGGCTGCTATGATTCTTCATTAAATCCTCCCTCTTTCATTCAGCTTCATAAGTGGTTAATTAACACATGCAATTAATAACTCAACCATAGTCATTAAAATATCTTTTCGGATTACTTATGTTCATAACTGTATTATTAGAAATACAAATAGGGAGAAATAAAACTAAAGGAAACCTACTCCTAATCCTACTCTAAACTATTAAATAGATCAAAATGCTAAGTAAAATCATATTTCCAGTGCATCCACAAGAACATCTCCAATCCTGCAAGGTGTAGAAATTAAAAAATCAACACAACAGAATGTAGTATTTTCATATACAAAAGAAATATGTTATGCTTACCTCCTATATATTCATTTAAGAACAAAGAAAGAACAACCTTACCATTCTTTTGAAACTTCTTGATGTATGAATCTTCCAACCATTCTGCAATCTTATTGTGATATGGGTCATAATGGCATGGAAGAGTGTAAGTAACTTTGGAAGATGTGTCAAGATTATGGGGACTTGACATAACCATTAGCCATGGCCGAAGTGACCCATCCTCCTAACAATTCTCCATGTGTTCATCAATATCTTCACATGGAGGATCTAAATGAAACATGTCATGCTTACTTTCTAGATATTTAGGTAAAAACAAAACAAGCACAACTTTATCTTTATTATGAATATTTTTTAGATACAAATATTCAAGCCATTCTAAGATCCTATCATAAAAATTAGGATGCAAACTATGACTTTGATGAAATGGATATATAAATGGGGAACTGATGCAGGAGCATCGTTGGCAAGCACGCAGAGGCAGGACCACCCAAGACGTGAGAGTTCTTCCAGAACTTCAATGTTGGTAATTGTAGTCGATTTTGAAATATGCCTTAACTCAGCGCCGGAATTTACCTTTGGAGGCACGCTTGAACCAGTGTTGAATTTTACCCTTTGAGGCACGTTTTGAAAATTGTAAACAGAGTAGGAGTTTCCACTACGAATCTGGAATGCGACTGAACTAAGATAGTGTAGGATGAATTTTAGAGTAGGCAAGTAGCTAGGGAAAACCCTAGAAATATTTTTGAGTTAAGTAGGAATTTGTACACCTAGTTGGGGAGAGAAGTAATATAGAGAGAAATTAGTTGTAAGAGAACTGCGAGTTAGCAGGAGATCTCAATTTTTGAGTTACTATAATTTGAATGTATTTTGTATCCATTTTGGCGCTTGTGAAGATAAGAGAAGGAAAAAATGATCCAAATGTATGGTGTGTGGACTATGTGTGTTTTCCTATCATTTTTGTTTTCATGAGAAAGTGAATGGAACTATGCATGTTAGTGCTCCATTTTCAATTGTTTCTCTTCATTTGAAGCTCTGCAAGGTGTGCATCGAGCCAAAGAGGAACGCAAGGAAATTGGGAGGAATTTCTCTACGAGAAATCTTGTTGATTTGAGTTATCAAAATCCCTTAGACGTAAGGAGTGTGTGGGAAATTGAAGTCTGAACCAGATGAATCTCAAGAGGAATAACACTTTGGGAAAGTGTTATCAATATCCAAGAACCCATTTCCTAGGATAAGAAAAGGTCAGAACCTTCGAGGACTTAGAAAATATTCTAAGTCGAGGAGATTAAAAGCTCAGGAAGAAGAGCATTGTTGACCATCAGATAATGGAGGAAGGTCGAAAACCATCTGATTCGAGGAAAATATGAAAGATTTGATGCCGCGTATGTCTAGGAGGGAAATCCCCAAAAGTATGAATGAATGGTGGAGAGTTTATAGGGAGAGTTGCAAAATCCCATGAGCCATTGGAACAAGTGAAGTTGCAAGGAGGTTAACAGGGAGACCTTTCAATGTTCGACCCTTAGGAGGGATAGTAGTCGTCGATTCCCAATAGATCTGTACCATTGGTCCATTTTGTGATATCAGATATCGCGAGTTGGGGGGGGATATAGGTCCTTGAATCCCAAAAATCTGAACCCCGAAATAGCGATCTGCCAAGATGAGATCAGGACCATCGGATCTCTGGAGGCTTAAATTCATCGATCCACAACAAGGGAGTGTTTTGGCATTTCGATGACCGGGTGGAGGAGTGAACAGATTTCATGCAGGGTGGAGTCACGAAACAAAAAATTCCAAAATAATTGTATTCATCGGTCCAAGAGAGACTTGAGTCATAGATCTCGTGTCATCGTGATTTCGACGTTCATGACATAGAGGGGTCAGGCACCTTGTATTGCAAGTCCCAATACTACGAACCGCGATGTGCTTTCGTGGTAAAGCTTATGGACACGTGAGTTGGGAAAATGGAGGAGATAACATCTATTATACCTCATCGGTGTTTTGGGACTTGGAGGAACCAAGACTCATTGTATTGGAAAGCTCAGGGTCATGAAACGTGACGTTCCTTTCAGGCTATGCCCGTGGTCACGTGCAGTGGGGTTTTACGTCTAGTGTTGGTTTTCATGGGAAAAAAACAAATAAGGACCTCTGGATTAGAAGAGGGAGGTTCTAGCTCATAACCAGAAGAGCCATTTCGGTTTCAAAATCAAAATATACTGACCGGGAGGTCACACAGTCCTCAGGAGGGATAGGGGGTCTGCATCAGGTGGTATTAGAGCTTAGGCTCTTCTTCTATAGACTTCAGGAAAAATAAAAAGAGGAGATAGAGAAATCAGAAGCATAATCTGTGTGTGTGATAGATAGTCAACACAATGCCGCCAAGAAGACGAGAGCCACCTTTAGCCAACCGTGTTGTAGAGAGGGAGATGCAAGATCTTCGCACCAAATTGGAAACAATGGAAGCAGCACAGAGAAGAGCACATGATGCTGGAGACATTAGTGAAGCATAAAGTGAATAAGTTGAAGTTGAAAAAGTTGCAGGAGAAGGCGCTGTAAAGGAACATTTGTTGAAAGCAGTTGCCAGACTTGGAGGTAGATCTAAGATAGAGGTTCCCATGTATGAGGGAAACCTAGATGCTGAAGAACTATTGGATTGGATAAGATCCATGGAAAAACACTTTGATTATGAGGACATTGATGAGGAGAAGAAGGTGAAGCAGATAGTCACTAGGTTAAAGGGACATGCAGTGATGTGGTGGGATGAACTACAAGCTGAGATAAGAAGCAGAGGAAAACAGAGGATAAGGAGTTGGGACAGAATTGTAGCCAAGCTGAAGGCTAAGTTCATGCCCAAATATTATTAGATAAGTTTGTTCAGGAAGATGCAGAACTTGAGATAGAAAGGGATGACAATTAAGGAGTACACCGAGGAGTTCTATCGGCTAAACATCAGAAATGGACAATGGGAGAGAGATGAAGAGAAAGTCACCAGATATATAAATTGCTTGAGATATGAGATCTGGGATGAGTTCAACATGATGTCAGTCAGAACCGTGGAGGATGCTTATCATTTTGCGCTGAAGGCAGAGGGGAAGCTAGCCAAAAAATAGAACCAGCGAGGAACAGGTAAAGGCTCGGTCCCAAGAAAAAGTAATGGATTTAACTGTGACAGAGAACATCGGTCTAAGGGTGAGGCTAAGAAAAAACACAATCACTCAGAACGAGGAGGAAGTTCTCGAGAAATATAGGGTGATGGAAGAAAATCTTCTAGAGGAAGAGGCAATGGAGGAGTAAGGTGCTATAACTGTGGAAAGATAAGACACATGTCTTGGGAATGTCCTGAGAAGAAGAAGGAAGGAGGAGAATCTCACATTTCAGAAGCACAATGAGGAGATGTTGAAGCAGAAGGAGGAGAGGTTGGAGCATCCCTGATGTTGAAAAAATTTCTCTTGGAGCCAGAGGCAAAAATTGAAAGGACAGTACAGAGAAATAGTCTCTTCAAGATAGCTTGCAAGAATAAGGACAAAGTATGCAAGGTAATTGTTGACAGTGGGAGCACTGGAAACCTAGTATCCATAGATATGGTGGAGAAATTGGAGCTAAATACAACTGCACATACAAAACCATACAAGGTCTCATGGTTGCAAAAAGGACACCAGGTAATGATTACTAAACAAAGCCTAGTTGAAATTAAGATAGGAGGTTATAAAGATGAAATCTTGTGTGATGTAATCCCCATGTATGTATGGCATATTCTATTGGGAAGACCATGGAAGTTTGACAGAAATGTCATTCATGATGGGAGGAAAAACACATATACATTAGAAAAGAATGGTAGGACACATATATTGCTGCCAATGGAGGAGAAGAGAGTAAAAGAGAAATTCAGCACAAGCATACTTCTCATGAGTGGGAAGGAGCTCCTAAAATAAGTCAAGGAAGAACAGGAGATGAAGTTCATTGTGGTGAGGAAGCCTAGATTCATCCTTACGAGTACATCAATGGATGAATTGCCTGAACAAGTTCAGGAGCTGCTGGATAATTTTTTTGATATAGTGGTGAATGAGCTACCAAATTCATTGCCACCCATTAGGAGTATCAGTCGTCATATAAAATTGATAATAGGAACAAGTCTTCCAAACAAAGAAGCGTACAGATTAACACCTTGAGAGAATGAAGAGGTTAAGAACCAAGTTCAAGAATTGCTAGAGAAAAGTTTGGTCAGAGAAAGTTTGAGCCCATGTGCAGTACCAACTGTGTTAAGACCAAATAAAGATGGAGGATGGAGAATGTGCACAGACTCGAGAGCCATCAATAAGATCACCATCAGGTATAGATTTCCTTTTCCAAGAATGGATGATTTAATGGTTTTCTTAAGTGGAGCAAATTTCTTTTCTAAGATAGATCTGAAAAATGGATATCACCAGATCACGATGAGAGAAGGTGATGAATGGAAAACAACCTTTAAGAAAAATGAAGGTCTATATGAGTGGTTGGTTATGCCATTTGGCTTAACAAATTCCCCAAGCACTTTTATGAGGCTGATGAACGAAATTCTAAAAGATTTCATTGGTAAGTTCGTGGTTGTATATTTGGATGATATACTGATTTTTAGCAAGACTAAAGAGGAGCATTTGAGGCACTTAACACTAGTAATGAGGAGGCTACAACAGGAGAAGCTGCTGATAAATCTGAAGAAGTCCTCTTTTATGAAGACAAAACTCATTTATTTGGGTTTCAATATCTCTTCGAATGAACTGAAGATGGATCCAGAGAAGGTGAAAGTGATCAGAGAATGGTCTTCACCAAGAAGAATGTTCAAGGTAAGGATCTTCCATGGATTAGTGAGCTTCTATAGGAAGTTCGTTAAAGACTTTAGTGGAATTTGTGCGCCAATGATGGATACAGTGAAGAAGCGGCACAAGTCCTTTAAATGGACAAAGGAGGCCGAAAGGAGCTTCAATATACTGAAGGAGAATATAACATAATGACCAACTCTAGTCTTGCCGAATTTCGAAAAGACATTTCAGGTGAGATGTGATGCGAGTGGAATTGCAATAGGAGCAGTTTTGAGTCAAGATAACAGACATGTTGCCTATTTCAGCGAGAAGTTGAATGAGACTAAGAGGAAATACTCCACATATGACAATGAGTTTTATGCCATAATTCAAACATTCAATAAATGGAGGCATTACCTTGTCTCACAAGAGTTTGTCTTGTATACCGATAACCAAGATTTACAATTCATAACCAGACAGAAAAAACTGAATCAGAGGCATGCAAAATGGGTTGAATTTATGCAAAATTTTACTTTTGTCATAAAACATATTGCTGGGAATGTTAACAAGGTTGTTGATGCATCAAGCAGGAGATGTTTTATCATGCAATAATTCCAGCTGAAGACCTTGGGGTTTGAACACCTTAAGGACATGTATCATGATGATGTAGATTTCAAGTAGGCATATGAATCATGTGCTAATCCTGTGTTGAGAGATAGAAGTCAGTGGACAAAGTAAAGGATTCAGGAAGGACTGTTGTTCATAGGAAATCAATTGTGCATACCAAAATGCTCAATAAGGGATAATCTTCTGAAGGAAAAGCACAGTGGAGGATTGGTTGGACATTTTATCCATGATAAAACATTTGCATAGTTGAGAAACTCATACTATTGGCCAGGTATGAGAACAGAGGTGATAAATTTTGTGAATATATGTAGAATCTTCCAACATGCAAAGGGGAAAAGACTAAACACTGGGTTGTATCAACCATTACCAATACCAGAGAGGCCTTGGGATGCAATAAGCATGGATTTTGTGTTGGGATTTCCAAGAACAAAAAGAGGATTAGTTTCCATATTTGTGGTGGTGGATAGATTTTCAAATATGGCACATTTCATCCCATTCCAGAAGACCAATGATGCAACATATGTTGCAAATCTATTATTCAAAGAAGTTGTGAGACTTCACGGCCTACCCAGGAGCATTGTCTCAGACAGAGACACAAAATTTGTTGATCACTTTTGGAGGATGTTGTGGAAGAAAACGGGGATGGATTTGTCCTTCAAGACATCTTATCACCCTCAGACAGATGGGCATACTGAATTGGTAAATAGAATTTTGGGGAATTTATTAAGGAGTCTAGTTACTGAA
This sequence comes from Picea glauca, assembly GCA_000966675.3. Taxonomy (NCBI): domain Eukaryota; kingdom Viridiplantae; phylum Streptophyta; class Pinopsida; order Pinales; family Pinaceae; genus Picea; species Picea glauca. The sequence goes on from JZKD02S1302520.1 coordinate 813,083, forward strand.
CATCATAACCAGTGGGATCATATTTTGCCACAAGAAGAATTTGCATACAATGATTCACCAAATAGGAGCATTGAAAGGAGCCCATTCCAAATACTATATGGAATGAAACCAAGGGGAGTATATGAGTTGAGATACCTGGAACAGGGTGAGATCAGGAGCGTTGGAGTAGAGGATTTTGCTGTGGAGATGGAGAAACTCCATAGCCAAATCAAAGGACAGTTGGAGAGTTCTAACCAGAAATACAAGCACAAAGTTGATCAACATTGCAGGGAACTTCAATTTGAAGTAGGAGATCAGATTTTAGCACATATTAGGAAGGAAAGGTTCCCTAGGGGAACATAGAACAAGTTGAAGATGAAAAACATAGGACCATGTAAGATCTTGAGGAAGTTTGATGCAAACGCCTATGAGATTGAGCTGCCATATGGTGTGGTAATTTCACCTATATTCAATGTTTTAGACATGTATCCTTACAGAAAAGATGACACGGAAGGGTCAAAAGATCAAGGAAAGATTTAGTGGGAGAAACAGACGCATGTGGCAGAAAATCCGCAGATGGAGAAAATTGTTGATTAGAGGATTGGGAAGAAGACTAGAAGGAAAACATATTTTGAGTATCTGGTCAAATTGTAGGGACACCCAATTGAAGATGCCAGTTGGGAAAATGAAGTTGCTATCCAGAACTAGGGAAAATCAGTAGAGGAGCTCATCGACAAGAGTCCATAATTTTTTTTCAAGGAGAGTATGATGCAGTGGCATCATTGGCAAGCACACAGAGGCAAGACCACCCAACACGTGAGAGTTCTTCTAGAACTTCAATGTTGGCAGTTGTAGCTGATTTTGAAATCCACCTTAACTTAGTTTCGAAATTTACCTTTGGAGGCACACTTGAACTAGTGTCTAATTTTACCCTTTGAGGCACATTTTGAAAATTGTAAACAGAGCAGGAGTTTCCACTATGGCTCTAGAATGAAAATGAACTAAGATAACATAGGATGAATTTTAGAGTAGGAAAGTAGCCAAGGGAAACCCTAGAAATCTTTTGAGTTAAGTAGAATTTTATATGCCCAGTTGGGGAGAGCAACAATACAGAGAGAAATTAGTTGTAAGAGAACTGTGAGTTAGCAGAAGATCTTAGTTTTTGAGTTACTGTAATTTGAATTGATTTTGTATCCATTTCGGCACTCGTGAAGATAATAGAAGGAAAAATTGATCCAAATGTATGGTGTGTGGACTGTGTGTGTTTTCCCATCATTTCTATTTTCATGAGAAAGTGAATGGAACTATGCATGTTAGTTCTCCAGTTTCAATTGTTTCTCTTCATTTGAATCTCTACAAGGTGTGCATCGATCCAGAGAGGAACGCAAGGAAATTGGGAGGAATTTATCTGTGAGAAATCCCATGGATCTGAGTTATCAAAATCCTTTATATGTAAGTAGTGCACAGGAAATCAAAGTCTGAATTAGATGAAGCTCAAGAGGAATAACACTTTGGGAAAGTGTTATTGAGATCCAGGAACCCATTTCCCAGGATAAGTGAAGGTCGAAACCTTCGAGGACTTATAAAATCTTCTAAGTCGAGGAGATTAAAAGCTCAGGACAAAGAGAATGGTTGGCCATAAGATCATTGAGGAAGGTCGGTAGCTATTTGATTTGAGGAAAATACAAAAGATTTGATGTCGCGTATGTCCAAGAGGGAAATCCACAAAAGTTTGAACGGATAATGGAGATTTTATAGGGAGAGTCGTGAAATCCCGCGAGCTATTGGATCAAGTGGATTTGTGGGGAGGTTAACAGGAAGACCTTTCAATGTTTGACCCTCAAGAGGGATAGTAGCCATCGATTCCTAATAGATTTGGATAGTTGGTCCATTTTGTGATATCGAACATCGCGAGTT
>JZKD02S1302520.1:820941-839038 GCA_000966675.3 Picea glauca
TATATATGAATCGACACAATTTTTTGTTATTATTTTAATGTATTATGATACATAAACATGTGTCGCATATTGGATTGCAGAGAACCTCTAGATGCAATGACCCAAAGACATAAACACTTTTTTTTTTAAAATAAAACAATTATAATATCACTTCTTAACTGGGTTCCTCCCCTATCTTTGTTAAGGATCAGAATTCCATCCAAGCATGTGAAAGTTAGTGCTGCTGAAAAAAAATGATGTTTCACTTCCTAGCTTTGGACCTCTATACGTTGTTGTGGCTATTTTTTCAAATTTTAGATGGATATTATGTAATCATTGATAAATGATATTTTGTAAAATTCCATTAAGATAACATTTTATTAATTTCCATAACATTTGAAGTTATATATATATATATATATATATATATATATATATATATATTATATATTATAGATAACCATGATATTGAGGAAGAAATATCATTTTTATAATAGTGCGGCACCTCACTTATTGTTAATGTTAGATTTTGATATCCATTTGGTTGTTGGAATACCATGGAAAAAAATAATGCATAAATATTTTTTGTAGAGAGAATTAGTAATTCCTCAACTTATAACTAAAACATATCATATCTCCATTGGCTTTCTTTTCAGTGAATAGACCATTGAAGGATGTAGTGGGATTCAAAGTCAATAAACCATCAAGGATTGTACCTTGACTAATATGATTAGAATATTAATGTATACATTGATGCATTTCCTTGTGTTTCACTAAAGAAAAATTAAAATTAGGGTGAATCGTTACCTTGAAAGAGACCTGTCATTGTGATTTTATTATTTCATTTCACAACTAATTAAAATAGTGTTCCCTCATTTGATTAATCAACCTATCAGCGTTAGTGTGTTATTTAATGAACAGGATGGGTTAAGATTATGCTAAATCGTTTTTTTTTGTAGTTTCACATCATATAGAGTGAGTGTAGGAACTCATCTGAACCTACAGATAGAAATAAAATATTTTTGATCCGTTTTGACTAAATTATGATGTTGGATGGATTACTCGATTGTATATTTATTATATATTAAATGGATAGATATTGATTGAACCAAAACCAAGTCTCTTTAATGCACTTTAGAATACATTTTGGCACAATAGTTTGGTAATACCAAGTGCGCCAATGCCACAAGTTTTGTACCACACGTGCCACAAGCTTTGTAGTGCACCAACACTAATATTCGACGTACACCAACTAGTATGTATTTCATATGTTCCAATCATTGTGCATCTCACATGTCGATTGTAGTACAATGCAAGGACTTATAAGAACTCATGTCCATATCTACTTATCAAATATAAAGTGAGCAGGTCGAGTTGGTACCATCATAAATTTTATGGAGAGATAAAAGTAATGCACGTAAAACAATTAGTGTTTAAAGTTTGTTTCTAGTTAGAATTCATGGGTTTGATATTGTTGTTTTTAATAATGCAATGCTTCAAATGTATTACGAAAGAGAAATTAGATATAGATCTAAGTTTCTGGTCTTTGATTCAATTTTAATGGGTCTTTGATTCAATTTTAATGAGTCTTTGAGAAGGATACTACCTTTTCTGTATTGGAATTTTTCTCTATGGATATGAAATAAAAGAACGATAGTTGAATTAGTACATTTTGTGATTGTGAGGAAAAATAGATTTCCACTCTAAACCTAATAGAAGAGAGGAAGACAAATTTAATCTAGAAGATAAATGACAAAGAAATCCCACAACACATAAATATTTTATGTTGGAAATCCAAATGGGACAATCAACACTCCTTGAGAATCGTTCTCTCTTGTTGTGTTATTCATTCAGAATAAGATGTTACATGTCTAGCCTTGGTCTACACCTAAGATACAATCGACATCGTACGCTCTTGATTTACACAAGAACAACCTTGCATCCAATTGGGATTACATCTACATGACCAACAACCTTCTGCTAAAGATAACCATCAAGGTCAAATCTACATCTAAAATATTAACATAATACATTTAAAAAATGTGTTATTTATTGGATTTATAGTAGGAAAATCCCTAAAGAAAGGAGCCCAAAAATGGTTTTAGATCCATTCAAATCATTGGCTACAAATCCCATGAATCTTAGTATTGTTTTATAGTGAACTACTAGTCGGATTAACAATAGAGTACCATTCGACCTCCATTTGATATTCAATTGGTTTCCACACAATATCCTTTCAACCTCTTATAGGATAAATTCTCGACTTGTTGTCGATCACTTCAAATTCTACTTTCCTGGTCAACTTGTTTCTTCTTAATCGATCCACCTCAACCAGACTTCCACTGCAAGGAATATAAAAACCCAACATTCTCCCACTCTTTTTATTCTTTGTTGAACTGATAGTTTCTTGAAATTTTGTTCACATACCCAAGGAAAAAATGTCCATTTCATCTCTGCACCAAGAGAGCTTCACAACACTCATAGTCTTGGTCAAATAGTCTACTATGTTTTCCAATGTGTCTACTTTCTCCAGCACCACCTTGTGGTTTTCCACCATGACTCTTATGAAATGGTATTGTAAATAAATATTCTTAGCCTTGGAATGATAAGTTTTGTTATTTTCCATGAACATTTTTCTTTGATTTTTGTAATTAATATCCATATCCTTATCCTCAAAATTGATCTCTGAGCACAACCTCTTTGCTTCCACGAGTGGCTACCATGTACTCATATTATGTTGTTTACAAGGCTAATACTGCATGTTTCTTACTCATGCAACTAATTGTTCCATTGAACATATTGAAAACATATCCATTAGTCGACCGACATCGATAAATATATCCATCCCAGTCGGCATCAACAAATCCATATATATCTACTTCACTGTCAACTCTAGGTTTCCCTTGGTATCATATATCATAATATTTTGTGCCACACGAATACTTGAATAATATCTTGACAATTTTCCACTGATGTTTTCTAGATGTCAACATGCATCTTCTCAACACACCCACTACATGGGAAATGTCTGGTCAAGTGCATACCATCGCATACATCATACTATAAAAAAAAATAGAAAAGAGAATATGTTCCATATACTTTATTTCTTCCTATGCATTTGGACATCATTCAACAGTTAGCCTTGTTCCCACAAGAATTGAAACCTTAACAAGTTTTCAATCTTGCATGTTGAAACATTTCAAAACTATTTGAATATACTTCTTCTAATTTAACCAAATCTTGCTAGTTTCCTATTCTCTCTTGATATCCATTCCTAGAATGAATTAGTTCGATGAACCAATACCATTCATGTCAAAATTGGAGGATAGCTTCCTCTTCACCTCCTTTAATGTGTCCATTTTTTTCTGATCAACAACATGTTCTATAGCTAGGGACGTAATATCGGGTACCTAGGGATGTACGAAATTGGAATGGAGTTATGTGTATCCAATGTACGGTGGAATAGGTCCACTATATTATTAAATAAGATGAATTATGGTAGTTAGATATAATAAATGTTATAATTATCTCTAGAAGGTTCCTAGGAGATAGAGAGAGATCTATAAAGAAGTGTAAGCAATGTATTGAAGAATAGTGAAGAATATTGTGAATGTATAAAGCATTGCTTGAGGAAATTTATCCTTCATTAAGGATTAAGATATGGTGTTACCCTACCTCAAGGATTTTAGCTATTTCTCGTGTTCAATATTTTGGTGAATGGTTTCGTTAGTATTATTGATATTGTGAGTTTATTTTGAGATTTATCATCAGATCTATTCACGAACTTAACAATGTAGTATACCTAGGGAGATAATATGGGGTACCTAGGGAGGTACCCAATGGGAATCGGGTTATATATTATTAGTGGAACTCATTCAAGAATCAATAAATGAGAATGTGGTTATGTATTATTAGTGGAAGTCATTCAATGTAAGGTGGACTAGGTCCACTATATCAAATAAGGCCCGTTATGGTAGTTAAATATAATAAATGTGAGAAGACTCTCTAGAAGGTTCCTAGGAGATAGATATATCTATATAAAGAAGTGTAAGCAATGTCATGAAGAATAGCAAAGAATATTATTAATGTATCAAGCAATGTTTGAAACATTCACAATATTCTTCACTAGGATTCATGACATTGCTTACACTTCTTTATATAATTGTCTCTATCTCCTATGAACCTTCTAGAGAGTCTTATCACATTTATTATATATAACTACCATAGTGGGCCTTAGTTAATATAGTGGACCTAGTCCACCTTACATTGAATGAATTCCACTAATAATACATAACCACATTCTCATGTATCGAATGACTTCCACTAATAATACATAACCAAATTCTCATGTATTGAATGAATTCTAGTAATAATACATAACCACATTCTCATTGGGTACCTCCCTAGGTACCCCATATTACCTCCCTAGGTATATTGCATTGTGTAGTATACCTAGGGAAGTAATATGGGGTACCTAACGAGGCACCAAATGGGAATGTGGTTATGTATATTCAATATAAGGTGGACTAGGTCCAATATATTATTAAATAAGATCCATTTTGTTAGTTAGATATAATAAATGTGACAAGACTCTCTAGAAGGTTCCTAGAAGATAGAGAGAGTTATATAAAGAAGTGTAAGCAATGTATTGAAGCATAGTGAAGAATATTGTGAATGTATCGAGCATTCATTGAGGAGTGTTATGCTTCCTTAAATATTAATATATGGTGTTACCCTACCTCAAGGGTTTTCTCTATTTCTTGTGGTCATTATTGGTGAATGGATTGGCTTATTCTTGTTGATATTATGGGTTTATTTTGATATTTATCTTGAAATTATTCATGTACTTAACACATAATTTCATCGACATAGACTGCAACATAAATGAAATACCAACCTTGTTTCATGGAATATATGTAGTGATCATCTTTGATTCTCACAAATTCAAAAATAACGATGTATGTGTCAAACATTTGGTACCACATCCTATACGATTTATTTATACCATAAAGGGATCTCTTTGACTTTCACACTAGCTCTTTCTTTCCCTTTAATGCAAATCCTTCAAGATATTTCATGTATATTTATTCTTCTAGGTCCCCATGTAGGAACCTTGTCTTTACATCCATTTTCTCTATTTAAAGATCAAATTTTGTAGCCATAGGCATTAGTGTTTGTTGTGGAGCTTAATTATCATCCTGATTTAGAGCTCTTGTTTCAAACATATTTAGATCTCATTTACTGGCGAGTGGGGGGGATTTCCCACCAACAATTGTTGCTAGGGAATTCTAGAGGGGGGAGACGACAATCTCTTGGAGCCTTGAAAATAATTTTTTAGGAAATTTTCCTTGTAAAATTATGTAATCACGTAGTCAATCTGAGTCGTTCATCATTAGGTTGCAGATATGATAGTATAAGTTGTGTTAAGTTTTTTTTCCCTAGAAGGAAACCCTCTTTTATGTATCAAGGAATTGTATTGCGGCTAAGTATGTGAGTGAATATTGTATTATGGAGAGGAGACTATGAGAAAAAAAAGAGTAAGTTACAACGGGAGTGCTATAGGTTATATCCCTTTTTTTGTGGGATAATAATAAAGGAAGGAGTGGCAATTTTTTTGGTCGAAATATCCCACATTTGGTGAACCATGCATATCTTTGTCTCTATGGTATTTTGTATATTTTGTGTTTTATTTCTGCAGATGTTTTGATTTTAATGTTTTGTGATCCTCTTTTCTAACAGATACAACCCTTATTGTTGTAACCAAATGATTTAAGACCAATTTTAAATGTAATACCCGTAGGTTGAACCCCAGTTGTACATATAAATTTAAATGTTTTATAGAATGGTGAGAGAGGATCTTATAGACCATAAGAATTATGTGATTATTAGTCTAGAGAGCCTAGATGTTAAAGCCCAATGAGCCTATTTTTGTAATATGTAAACTCTCATATTATTAATGAAAACACACCATTGTTGTATATTGACGACATAAAATAGTATGGGGGGATAAATTCCACTTAAAAAGGGAGAGGGGGGCTAAGAGTATAGGAAGGGGATAAGCTAGGGGGGATTAATCCTAATGGAATATTATAATATTATTCCTTTAAGCTAAAGTAATGGATATGAATATATCCTAAGTATTGAAAGTAGGGGAAAGGGATTCCCTTGTCGTGTCAAGTGTCTTAAAAGACACACATATATATAAACTTGTGGATATACTGCAATGGGAATTACAGATCAATATTGACTATTCCCTCGCGAAGGAAATTGTGAGTCATACCTTATGGTACTAGACAAGAACGAGGAACTTGCAATTGTATTATGAGTATGGAAGATGAATTGAAGAAGTGGTTTTCAGGTCATATTACGAAAGAAGTAGGTTTTTGGGAATGTGAGTAGTTCTCTAGGTGAGAAAGTACTTGGAGTTGTTCCAAGGTGCACTAGGAAATAACTATAAGGCTCTGAGACTTATTTTTCGACCTCTTACTAAAGCCCTGGAAGGGAAGTGGGGAAGACAAGAGACTGTTGAGCGAAGAAGGGGTACACTTCCTAGGGTGGGACAGACATGTGCAGAATGAGAGACTGTAGGATAGTTGTAATAATTGACACCTTGGATGGAACAATTGTATTGTTTATTAGACCTTAGACTGGCTTAGTATTCCTTTTCCCTGGTAGATTTTAGCCCCATCTCGGGGGTGACCTGCTGCTGAGAGTTATGAGGAGTGTGGTCTAAGGATGGGAGGAATGTGGAAGGTCCTCATGCAATTGGTGTTTATTTTATTGAGATAATTGTCTTTCATGTGCTTATTTCAATTACTATGTGTGTGCAAGTTTGAGTTTTCTTTCATGAATTCTCTATGGTTAAATTATATATATATATATATATGTATTTCTATTGTTTCATGCATGTTGTTACTATTTTGCACTCAAATCTATTCATATGAAAAACTTACTATTTAATTTAATGGTAGCAGAATTTGTAATTTTGTAGGGCGTGTTCCAGCTCAGGGATGGGAATGTTACAAGAGCAATTTTGTTGAGTCCCTAGTAATGGGGACATTACAAAAGTGCATCATAGTTGTAAAGAGAGATAAGAATTTTTAAGTGGAATTTCCCAACATGGTGGTTGGGGATGTTACAAATTGGTATCAGAGCCTAGGTTGCAACACTGAGCCTACAAGGGCCATTTAGTAGAGCACCGAGGTGAAATTACAGAGTTGGGAAACTAATTGTTTGACATAATGTTAAGAGGATTTTGATATAAAAATAATTGAAAAAAATGTTTACAATGTTTTCGTGCTAAAATAGAGATCATCCAGGTGAAATTGGGCTAAAGCCTCAATTTTTTGTTGTTAAATTCCTAAGGAATTTGGGAAAATTGGTCCAAGGATGATTTTTTTTGGACATTAATATTTGTTTGAGAAAATTTAGGCTTGTAATTGGTCAAATTTGAAGTCCATACAAGTCTATGTATGATTGAATGAAATTTAAGATATTTAATGTTTTTCGAGTGACCATGGTGAAATATAATGAAATTGGGCAAAACCCCCAATTTCCTGCAGCTAATTAATGGCAAATCCAAAGTAAAAGGAGTCAAATTCGAAAAGTAGTGCACAAATGTTTGTTTATAGGGATTTAATTGGTTTTATTAATATTATTCCCATAGCTATAATGACCGTCCAATAAGGAATCCATTTTTGGGGAAAATTTGAGCATCTTTGGAATTTTGGAAAATAGGAGAAATCGGAAAAAAAAATGGTATTTTTTCATATGTTGACGTCAGCATGATGTGGGGGAACATGTGTCATCTGATATAGAAGAAGGTGATGTGTACTTCCATGGTGGAAAGTATACAGAGAAAGGGATATGAAAATAATATAAGTGATGGATTTACGCTTTTGTGAGTCCGTGAGTCCACGAGTCTGAAATTACGAAGAAGTGGAAAATTGGCTAACTGTTAGGACGTATTGTGATTCCGTGAGTCCACGAGTTTGGGAGTCCAAAAGTCTAAATAAGTGGAAAATTGGCTAATTTTTGGGACTTTTTATGAGTCCATGAGTCCGCAAAGAAGGAAAAATGACCAAGTGTTGGGACACATTATGAGTCCATGAGTCCAAAAGCTTGAAGAAGTGGAAACTTGGCTAAGTGTTGGGACTTATTATGAGTCCATGCATATAAAAATATCAAAAAATGGCTATGTGTTGAGGATTATTGTGAGTGTGTGACTGTGAAAGTCTGAAGAAGTAGAAAATTGGCTAAGTGTTTGGACTTATTATGAGTCTGTGAGTCCACGAAGAACAAAAAATTCCTAACCGTTGGGATTTATTGTGAGTGTGTGAGTGTGAAAGTATGAAGAAGTGGAAAAATGGCTAAGTGTTTGGACTTATTATGATTATGTGAGCCACAAAGACGAAAAAATGGCCAAGTGTTGGGGCTTATTGCGAGTTCCTGATTCCATGACTCCGCGAGTCCAACATTCGAAAGAAGTGGAAAATTCGCTAAGTGTTGGGACTTATTGTGACTCTATGAGTCCGTGAGTCTACGAGTCTGAAAGTTTGAAGAAGTGGAAAATTGGCTAAGTGTTAGGAATTATTATGAGTTCGTGAGTCTACAAAGACGGAAAAGTGGCTACGTGTTGGGACTTATTATGAGCCTATGATTTTGTGAGTCTAAAAGTACAAAGAAGTGGAAAAATGGTTAAGTGTTGAGACTTTTTAGACAGACTAATGTTGGGACTTATCGTGATTCAGTGATCCCGTGAGTCCAAAGAAGTATAAAAATGGTTAAGTGTTGGGACTTATCATAATTCCATGATTCCATGAGTCCATGAGTCCGAAGAAGTGGAAAAATGGCAAAGTGTTGAAACTTTTCAGACAAACTAGTGTTGGGACTTATCATGAGTTTGTGATTCCATGAGTCTGTGAGTTTGAAGAAGTGGAGAATGGTTAAGTGTTGGGACTTATGATGAATCCATGATTCCAAGAGTTCAAGAGTCCAAAGAAGTGGAAAAATGGTTAAGTGTTGGGACTTATCATGAGTCTGTGAGTCCATGATTGCATGACTCTGCAAGTCTAAAGAAGTGGAAAATGGTTAAGTATGGGAACTCTTCGAACAAACTTATGAAATGGAGAGTCATGTTTCCATGATTCTATGAGTCTCCAAGTCCACAAAGAGGAAAATGGTTATGTATGGAAACTCTTCAAACAAACTTATGAAAGGGAGATTTATGCTTCCATGAGTCTGTGAGTCCACATAGACAAAAATAATATAAGTATTGATACTTTTCAAGAGGATTCATGAAAGAAAGAATTATGATACATTATTGGAATAGAATCATATAAAATTTTATGTGATTGTAAATTGTTAATCCTAATAAATTTTGTTGTCTACACATTTTACAAAATTAACAACATTTAGATCAAAACATGATCAACTTAAAGTTTAGAATCATGGAAGATGCACAGAGGGATTACAACCATGATGATGATATCAAAGGGTTATATGTCGATATAGGAAATGAAGGTACAAATTAAAATGTACATGGAGATGGAATGGAAGAACGTATGAACCTGGTAGAAACCATAAAAAGTTTGAAAAAGGATGTCCAGAGTTATAAAGTTGATAATGCGAGGCTTATGAAAAACAAGGAGAAGCAAGAAGACATCAACATCAAGTTAATGTAGAGTTTGGATAGAATAGAGAATAAGATGGATAAGTATATTGGGTCAAGAAAATATGAGAGCCATAAATCTCATGATAAGAGGAGAAGAACAATAAGTGTTGGTATACATCACTATCATTCTTCAAGGAATTCAACTAAGAGAGAACACATAAGTTCCAGTCCATCCCCTATTAAGAAGCATAAGAAAATCTCATGGGTGGATGCACTACAAGGGGAAATGAACAAAATCAAACATCCTACATTTGATGGTGAGAAGAAGAAGGATGAGGATGCAGAGACATGGTTGTTAGGCATGGAAGATTATTTCCAATTGCATAACTACTCTAGGAAAAAAGAATGAAGAATTGTCATTTATCAGGTCAAGGGAAAAGAATCAATGTGGTGAGATCAATTTTTTCAGGTACAACACATTGATGAGAAGAAGGTCACTTGGAGGAAATTCAAGAGGTATTTCCAAAAGAAATACTTTACTAAGTGATACTATCATAAGAAAATGAAGGATTTCTTTGAACTCAAGCTTGGGAATATGACCATAGTGTTAATATTATGGTAGTTGCGGGAGGTATTTACCCCCATGTGTGAACCTGACGAGAATAGAAGACTCCGAGAAGCAAGAGAAACCCTAATGAGTTGGATAATAACCCTAGAAGCCTTGTCAACTCAAGAAGATAATTTATATTAGGATATTAGCCTCCAAGAGAAGAAGTCGGCCAGAAACTATAATAATATACTGAACAGACACTTATCCAAAAGGAGAAGTCAGCCCTAGCAAAACTGGCAGAACTACTATAAATATAGGGTGCCAATTCTCATTTGTCACATCTCAGAATTGCAGTTCTACAGTTTGGTGCACACTGTAGTTGCAGTCTGGTGCCCAGGTTTGGAGGAAGAGCTGGTGCCGCTGCAGCAGCAACAAGTTCTCAGTTTTGGCTTGAATATCTCTTGGCTGGGGTTTGGACTATCTGATCATATTTTTATGATGTACTATCCTTAGGGAATGATGCACGACTCTTTGTTTGAATATCTAGCCTAGGGTTTACTTCTGGAGGAATTCTCGGTCAAGATTAAGGTGCTCGGAGGGAGGCTTCAGCCTATGGTTGGGTGATGAAGGTATCGTCAATGGTAAAACAAGCACACCATATTCTATATTCTAACAGGTTATGGGCCCACACCCCTTCATTCAGCCTAAAACTCTGGAAGGAAACATAGTCGTTAGATATTGAGCTCCTTGAGGTACTACCACTAGGGTTACTAGTAGGAGCAGTTTCCAAAAGCAATGCAGCTAGAGTTATGAGCATAAGCAGTTGTAGAAAACCTAAACCTCTTGTCGAGGCACCTTAAGTGATGAGATTGACCTAATCTCTAGATAGATCAGTGTGCCCTAGCCCAATGCATATCCTGGTACTCTTAGAAGGCCAAGACGTGAAGTTTGGATTTCTGGTCAAATCTAGGGTTTGACCAAGCAAGCAGTCATGATGAACTCTATGAAGTCTGAGAACAAGTTATATGGAGCCTCTAACTTCAGAGCATGGAGGAAAAGGATTGACCACATCCTTGCTAAGAATAAAGTGCTGGATATTGTGAAAGGAAAGATCGTGAAGCTAGAGTTTGAAGAAGGAGAAGAGAAGGAACCACAAAACGTTGCAACTATGGAGAAGTTCAAAGATGTTGACAACAATTCCATGAGTATCATAGTGGATTCTATAAAATAACACTTGATACCCTACATCTCCCATATTGACTCATCGAAGAATATGTACGATGCCCTAACAAATCTCTTCTCAGTCAGAAACATTGGACAAGTTATGAGTATGAAGAATGAGCCCCGTGACATGAAGATGAATGATGATGACAACATAACATCATACTGTTAGGACCATACAATGTACCTTTTTGCTCACACTTTTTTCCACCATTACACTCTTGTTTCACTCACATTTACACTCATATTATCACTTTACCCTATCTTCCCAAAGGTACACAACGTCTCTTCTCTTTTCTATATGTTTAATCTGTTTTGCATATAATTTTACATTACTCTCATACTTAACCATTGATCAGAAATGTATAAGTGTTGAAATAGTTCGAACTGTAGATTAGCATTAAGGCTTGTTGCTGAAACAACAAGAACTGCTACACAGTCCGTGGACTACGATGCTGAAACAACAACTCACAGAAGTTGTCACACAGTCCATGGTCAATGATGCCGAAACATAGAAGAAGCTGTTACACAGTCCATGGTCAACGATACTGAAACACAGAAGAAGCTGCTACACAGTCTGTGGTCAATGATGTTGAAACACAGAGGAAGTTGTTACACATTCCATGGTCAATGATGTTGAACAACAACTCACACAAATTGACTACAACAGCCGCACCGTGAGCTAGCATCGACCATCGCTGCTACCTGAGAAGTGTTGAAACAGTCAGAACACAAATCCTGTGGCTGAAATAGCCCACGATTTGCGATGGTGAAACAACATACAACAACAATAACAAAAAACAAATAAAGAAGTTGTTACTCCAGCCGCAACAGCAACACCTCACTCAACACTTGTAATAGCATTCTGTTGTGGGAGACTAGGATATCCTATTCCAGTTTAGAAAGTCGATCTGACTAAGAATAGGACTCAGATATACACCTTTAATTAATGGATTAAATTGTATCGAAGGGATCCTCCTCTTTAAATAAGAGGAAATCATCATTCGAAGGACACTCTGTTTTTTTTGGCTAAGAAGGATTTACAAAGAAGGACGTACTTCATTCCAGATTGTAAGGTGATACATTGACAGATGAATAAAAGACTGTTCTGAGCATTTCTCTCTAGCCTTTCGTTTCAGGGGAATCTTGTGAGAAGGGAGGGCCCACCTTCTTCACAAGATTCACCCATTAGCTTTGTAGTGTGTTAAGTGTGATTTCTGTTTATGCCTTGATTAAATTATGTTTTGCTAAAACACTACTTTACTGAAACTTGCTTTGTTGAAACACTACTTTACTGAACTCTGTCTTGCTGAACTCTACCTTCCCAATTGCTACATTGTTTTCATACGATTCATGCTTAGGTAACAATTAATCATTCTAGTTAGAAATCCTTCTTGGTGAATTCATGAAAGCTTGATAGTCAGGGACAGGTGCTGAAGGTTCCTGCTTCAGGAATAGGGTCTTGTTCTCTGTTAGAGATAGTAAGCCTTCAGTGCATGTCAATTATTTTAATGAGTTCATGAAAGTGTGCAAATCAGAAACAGGTGCTGAAGTTTTCTGCCTAGGAAATAGGGTCATGTTCTCTGTTAGAGATAGTTAGCCTTCAGTGCATTTCAATTCTTTTAATGAGTTCATGAAAGTGTGCAAATCAGAAACAGGTGCTGAAGTTTCCTGCCTTGGAAATACGGTCATGTTCTCTGTTAGAGATAGTTAGCCTTCGGTGTGTGTTGATTATTTCAGTTAAGCAATGAGTTCATGAAGTGTGATGATCGGAAATAGGTGTTGAAGATTCCTGCTTTGGGAATAGGATCTTGTTCTCTGGTTACATAATAGTTGGTCTTTCCTGTTGCAGTACCTTGTTGTTTTAATGTAATCCAGAATTCTTCAATTAATCATTTCTTAAACTTTGAGATCTGCAATAGGTAGGTTGCTTTCCTGTAATTCAAGTTAGAACTTCATTTTGTTCAAGGCAAAGTGTGATTAATATGTTTTTACTACAACTCTAAGTTTATTTTGAGATTGAGCATATATAGTGAGTGGGTACCTTTGAAATAAATAGACTTCCCTGGGTTGACAATTTATGTAACACTTGATTGTTTAGTTAAATAAGCAATTATAGTGACCAACATTTTGGCATCGTTGTCGGGGAAGGTAATTATAGATTTCAAAAGAACTTATGATTTTTCATATACAAATATTGCATGAGAGGATGCAGAGACCCCAAAGACACTGACCCTACAGGTGGCAAGGGTAGAGGAATAGGAGGAAGAAAGACTTATATTGACGAGATTATATCGAAGTCTGAATCTGCTGCTCAACGACCAAACCTACGGAAACAAAAATCCCAGCCTTCATTTCAAGACAATTTTTAAATAGGAAAAGAAGTTTGGAGTCCTGAGACAGTCTAGAAACCAGCAGGAAACATTAAGGATAGAGCAAGCGCAGCAGGGGAGAAGCAGAAGAAAACATGGATGAGTACAATGAAGAATTGCATCATGAAGAACAGGCAGGTCCTAAAGGAGAGGTAAATGATGAAAACTCTTTCTCCACATTAGGATTTCCTATTGGTGATCTTCCTAGAGGGGTAGCAAACATTCCACTCTTAGCACTACCTAACTTTCATGGTTTGTCTTTAGAAGATCTTGATGAGTTCCTTTTTGAGTTTGATATATTATGCAGAAGTTATGATTACATTTCCAATGCTAAAAAATTAAAACTATTTCCAGCAACATTGAAAGGAAATGCACTAAGATGGCTCATGAGTCTTGGAGGCCATGTAATCACAACATGGGACCAAATGAAACAGAAATTCCTGAACAAATACCAGGACTATTGCTGAACAAGAGAAAAAAGGGAGGAACTATTTAAGATGATGTAGAAAGAGGATGAAAATATGGAGGACTTTGTAGAAAGGCTACAGTATAATCTGCAAAGATCCAGTCACCCCAATGTAAGTAAAGATATTCTTAAAACCATATTATTAAAAGGAGTAAGGGATGACTGTTTAGATATGCTGAATATGCTTGGAAAATGGGACATATCTAAGGAATCATAGGATGAAATTGTTAACCTATGTAAAAGATGTTCAAGAGGAGATTTAAGAAATAGGTCAAATAGCAGGGACACCACATTTTCAAGAGTCCAAAAATCAGCCAGTGGGGGAGAAACAAGAGCCGAAATAGGTAATTTAATTGAAGGTTTTAAAACTGAAATGTTGAGCTCTTTTGCCTCACAAATTGACACCCTACAGATTCAAAAGAAGAAAGCAGAAGCAGAAGCATCCCTGTCCATCTTTTGTTCTCAATGCAGAGACAAGCACCCACTAAGGGAATGTCCATTGGACAAAAAGCCAATATGCACCATCTGTGATAAAGATCATGAAACTCAACAATTTCCATCTTTACCAGGGATCAAGGCAGCATTACAACCAACGGACGAAGAAGCTGAAGCTGTCTATTTGATGACAGAGAGAAGGCAATGGAAACCGCGGGGACAAGGTATGAATCCTAACATGCCATTTACATCTTTTAATCGTTGGAATAATTATCCTTCTTTCAATCAAATGAGTTACCCTCCCTATAATCAAATGCAATATCAAAATCAAATGAATTACCCACCCATGCAACAAACTAACCCACCCTTTGTTGATCCGTCGATGTGGACTCCTTGGCCTCCACAGCAACAACAACCATATCAGAACCAATGGAATCCAAATTGGAGAGGACAACAACCCCCCTTCCCAAATCAACTACCTCAATTACAATTTCTACAACCACCCTCCTTACAATCAGGTACTCCACCAAACAATCAAATGATGATACCCCAGCTACCTGTACAACCTAACCCCAACCCCAATAATAAAGCTATGCAGTGCATTGATATTCATAACCAACCTACATTTTCTCTTCTCCCTGCGCAATGCAATGATATCCATTTACGATCTGGGAGAATAGTAGAACCTATCATAGCCGATGTTATGTCTTCTAATAAGGAGGAAACAAAAGAGCATGATGTACCTGAAGAGGTACAATCATCCTCTAACAATGCTGCTGAAACAACAAAACCACCATTTCCTGAGCGTTTAGCTTTGACTAAAACGCCTGAGCCACCAACTTTCAATATTCTAGGGGAATTACAAAATCTTTATGTCAAAATTCCTCTACTACAAGCACTCTGAGATGTACCAATCTATGCCAGGACTATGTGAGACATTTGTGTTAAGAATCCTGGTAGGAAAATTAAGGATCCACTCATAGTCCATGTTATGGGTGACTTGTCTGCACTAATGTCAGGTAAAGCCCCCCCAGTCAAATATGGTGATCTCGGCCACCCTACCGTCTCAGTACAAGTTGGAAAAATGATAATCCCTCAAGTCCTGGTAGACTTAGGTGCTGCCATCAATATCATGACTTTGGAAACCTTACAACTGCTACAACTGCAAAATGAAGTCAGAGACACCCCAACTATACTAGAATTAGCTGACTGATCCACAATTAAACCAGAGGGAGTCATTGAAGACCTCATTATCTCACTGGAGTCCTGTAATTATCTAGCTAACTTTGCGGTACTACAACCTAAAACAAAGCTGGGGGCCACCCTCTAATTTTGGGTAGGCCCTGGCTAGCCACAACAGATGCTTTTATCAGCTATAGATTTGGTTCAATGACAATTTCCAATGGTTATGAAACTAAACAGCTCACCCTCTACCCTCACGCTACACCCCTGATTAATAATGATAATTCTGTATGGGTAGACTTCGATGATCAACTTACTCAACCCATCTTGACTATCGGGCAAGCCTTAAGACTTAAAGATGCTACTGAGGATGAAGTAATTAATAATTTTATCTGTGAAACCTCCTCTGTGACTCCAGAAACTCACAACCAACTAGCTGCACTGTTGGATTCAGATAATCAAGAAAACCTTAAATCTGAAAACCCACCTCAAACATCTGCCACCATCTCTTCTAAAAGCATACCAGTAGAAATTGAACCTGGCAAAACACTGAATATAAACCCTAACTTGACAGATGCTGAAACACAATAATTAATGAAGTTACTTCTGGAAAATAAAGAAGAATTCACATGGGACTATACAGACATGAACGAAATCTCTCCCGAATTATGTACTCATAGAATATATATTAAGGAAGATTGTCGACTGATCTGCCAATCTCAATGACGAATGAACCCTAATTTGAGAGAAATCCTTAAAGAAGAACTTCAAAAAATGCTTGATGCAGGGTTTATCTATCCTATATCAGACAGTGAATGGGTTTCCCCGTTGTTAATAGTTCCTAAGAAAAATGGGAAATGGAGAGTATGTGTGGATTACAGAGCCTTAAATAAAGCTACTCAAAAAGATCACTTTCCATTACCATTCATTGATCAGGTGTTAGACAGTTTGTCAGGGAATTTTTTTTTCTCATTTTTAGATGGTTTCAGTGGGTATAACCAGATGAAAATTGTACCCCAAGATCAAGACAAAACTACTTTTACCAGCCCTTGGGGAACCTTTGCTTATAAAGTTCTCTCATTTGGACTATGTAATACACCAGCAACCTTCCAAAGAGCAGTTATAGGAATCTTTTATGATATACTTAATGACTCTATGGAAATTTTTATGGATGACTTTACTCCTTATGGTGTTTCTTTTCAGGAAGCACTACAAAACCTTGAGAAAGTGCTTAAACGATGCATACAAGCCCAACTCTCCTTAAGTACAGAAAAATGTCATATGATGATGAGTGAAGGAATAGTGCTTGGACATTTTATCTCATCTCAAGGAATTCAAGTAAACCCATCCAAGATACAAGTCATTAAGGATCTTCCTACTCCCAAAACCCAAACAGAGGTAAGAATTTTTCTAGGACATGCTGGATACTACAGAATATTTATAAAAAAAAAATCCAAAATAGCTTCTGCCCTGTTTGTGTTACTGATGAAAAATGTTGAATTCAAATGGTCTAATTCTTGCCAGGAAGCATTTAATACAATTAAACATCAGTTATACACAAATCCTATTCTTAGAGGACTTGATTGGACACTTCCCTTTCATATATCCTCTGATGCTTCAGATACTGCAATAAGAGCTGTCTTGGGACAAGAAGAAAATCATCTCCCTTATGCTATTTATTTCATCAGCAAGAATATGACTCCTACTGAACTCAATTATATAGTTACCGAAAATGAATTATTAGCAGTTATTTATGCTATTAATAAATCTAGACATTACATCATTGGCTACCCTACTCTTGTCCACACTGATCACTCAGCTATAAAATACCTAATGAACAAACCTATCACAAATGCTCGAATCACTAGATGGTTACTATTATTGCAAGAATTTGATATTACAATTGTAGATAGACTAGGAAAAGAAAATGTAGTTGTTGATTTCCTTTCTTGGTTGACATCTGATGATGATACCCCAGTAGATGATTCCTTTCCTGATGAATATCTATTTGCAGTTTCTTCTCACTCACCTTGGTATGTAGACATCGCTAACTACTTGGTTGCAGGGAAGTTACCACCACACCTATCCTACCGAGAAAAAAGAAGAATAATCCAACAAAATGCTCGATATAGTTGGATAAGTGGGTGTATTTTCCATACAGGAGCTGATCAAGAAATCCGAAGGTGCATTAGAGAAGATGAGGTTTATGATCTACTAAAAGCTTGTCATGATGGCCCTTGTGGAGGGAATTTTGCTGATAAGAGAACAACACATAAAAT
>JZKD02S1302520.1:839088-864240 GCA_000966675.3 Picea glauca
CAGCAAAGATCAAAATGGCATGACAAAACTATCAAGCATAAGCAGTTCCAAAAAGGTAATTGGGCCCTACTGTATGACTCTCGGTTCAAATAATTTCAAGGGAAACTACGTACAATATGGCTTGGACCTTACGAAGTAGACACTGTCTTCCCCAATGGAACAGTAAGGATCCTCACAATCGATGACTCTAAAACACCGTTACTCGTAAATAGTCATCGGCTCCGTCTGTACCAGCGCCCTATTTCCAAAGAAGATTTTAAGGCCACATGTGTGGCAGACTCTCATTACCTCTTTTTAGAGGGGGCTCCTACCCCTCATTGCAATTAATTATTTTTAAGTTAATTTCTTTAGTATTAGATTAGATTTCATTTACTAATAATCCCTGTCAAGAAATACCATGTTACAATCAATTTTTGCAGATTCCTGATCAAAGCATAGGCCCACTAAGAAAGGACGATCCTACTTCAAGAAGAGGCAAGTTGTCCCACTACTATAACACCATTGTTCAACAACTCTTTGCTTTTTCTTCATTGTTGAAACACCATTGTCAGCAACCTCACACCATTTTCCCCCATCACTGTTCAACGACTCTTTTCTTTTTCTTCATTGCTGAAACACCATTGTTAGCAACCTCACACGATTTTCCCCCATCACTGTTCAACAACTCTTTTCTCTTTCCCCATTGCTGAAACACCACTATCAACAACCTCTCACCATCTTCCCCATTGCTGAAACACCATTATCAACAAATCTTCACTATTTTCCCATTGCTGAAACACCACTGTCCAGCAAACTTCTCACCATCTTTCCCATTGCTGAAACACCACTGTTCAACAGTTCTTCACATTTCCCCATTGACGAAACAACACCGTCCAACAATTGTTTCTCCCTTCTTTCTATTGCTAAAACACCACTTCCTCAGCAGTATTCTACAAACATCACTCTTCAGACGACTGAAACACCAACCTTTCAGCATTCTCTGTCAACAAGATTTTGCACTCTCATATTACATTTTGTCCTTCCAGTCAACAAATCCTTGATATAATTCATCTAACAAATCAAAA
The DNA here is from genome assembly GCA_000966675.3 of Picea glauca. Taxonomy (NCBI): domain Eukaryota; kingdom Viridiplantae; phylum Streptophyta; class Pinopsida; order Pinales; family Pinaceae; genus Picea; species Picea glauca. Next base: position 840,153 of record JZKD02S1302520.1, read on the forward strand.
GTCTCCGCTATGGCCACTGCAGAACTATTACAGACAGGCATTATATTTTGTTTAAGTATGAATCAAAAGGTAAAGAAGAGGTATGTAAATTCTATGTATTACAGTTAAGCTATAGTTAATGAGAAGATTCCAAATCATTATTACCACTCGTTTAAAATCATTATGAGCCGCACTTAAAATGGGGGAGGAAATATCGAACTTGTACACCATCATTTCACACGTATCAACCACCGCCATTCCTATTTACCATCCTTGTGCTTTATTTCACCACCATTTGCATGACTTCACTCAAAAAACTCACTCTACACAGAAGTTGTTACTCAAACTCTTTGATGGTGTATTTTATCGAGCTGGTAGCTATGGGAGGCTCTGTTATACGTTACGAACCCGCCATGAAAGACCTGTTAGAACACTATCTAGAAGCCTATCAAGTTTTTCTACAGGCAGGATGGCTCGGTTATTTTCAGAGACTCAAGTGGTATGATCAACAACAGGTTCTCCAATTTGCTCAAAATCTCCAGGAAGACCATTCCATTGTTCAAGGGGTCCGGATTTTAGTAACAGAAGAGGATATAGCGCAGGTTTCAGGTCTACCTACCAATGGCATTCGCATGTTCAGCCACAAACATATCATCCTGAATGCCCAGCAAGATTTCCTCTTGCCAGGGGAAAAAATTGAACCGAAAGGCCAGGGTGTCTGACTCAGCTCATTTCCGCCTCCATGGCCAGAATTTGCAAAATTCGTCAAACACTACCTTACCTGTGAAGGCCGGTACCAGGTAGTCTACCATCACGATTTTGTCCTGTTGTCTCATTTGCGGCATAATAGATTGGTGAACATTCCCTATTATTTGCTCGGTTGTCTTAAAAATATGTCGCACTACTATAAAAAGGCTAAAGATGCCACCCTTTCACTCACCCATCACCGTCTCATACAATTTCTTATCCAAAAGGGTTTTTCCCAACAAAACCCTCCACTAAACAACCCACCTATAGATCCCCAAGAAGCCGCTGAAATTCCTGAAAATCTTCAGGAACAACAACTGCAAAAGCCTCCAGATTCTCCAGAAGTACCTAATAGCCCTCTTATAGACCTAATTAGTTCAATTAACCCCCCTACCATACCAAGCCCGCCCCACACTTTACTAGAATCATCCACTCCTACCCTTCATATTCTTAGCGATGATTTTGAACCTGACAATTCTCCCTTTCCCATCATTGAGGAAAAAACCCCACGAAAACGAAAGAAAATCCCTTTCTTTCCACCCTTTTTGCAAAGAAAATGAACAAGGGCCTCAACAAGGGCAACCACTACTACCACTTCCCTAGACCCCCGACCCATCCGACTAATACCTCGTACACCCCTAACCTCCCAAATGCCGAAATATTTACCTATTCCATCCGCGGGCACTGAAACACAAGAACCAGATGCCCAGTATGTTGCGACATCATCCGTTTCAAACCTAGTAGCTGAAACATAAGAACCAGCTACTCATTTAGTAGCTGAAACACAAGAACCAACTACCCATTTGGTAGCTGCTCCACAAGAACCAGCTACTCATTCAGTGGCTGAAACAAAAGAACCAGCCATAACTGTCACACAAGAACCAGCTACAACTGAAACACAAGAACCAGCTACTGATATTGTTATTGAGACACAGGAATCAGATGCTCAGGGAGATACAACATTACTTTCCTTACATCAAGAAGCTGAAACACAAAAATCAACTGCCAATCCGGTAACTGCTCCACAAGAACCAACTAGTGATGTTGTGACTACTACACAAGAACCAGTCACTCCTCAGCCAGACCAACAATGGCCTCTGTATTAGAAGAAAATGAGTTCCTAAAGTCTGAACTGGAAGCTTACAAGCAAGATCTAGCCATGGAAAAAGAAGCCTATGAGAAGGAACTTAACTTGCACACCCTAGCTCGCATAGCAACCATGTCAGAGGGAACTACAGCAGAGAATCCGTGTAGAGAATATATGTGCTGTCAATGTGGGGACATCTACTATCGAGCGGGCTACAAAGTTATTCAAGTCCCAATGCCAAGAGCTTCCCCTGCACCTTCGACTGTTGCAGTCAAAGAAGAACACCCTTTTGTTACACAAAAACCAGTAGGACCTTCCAAAACTAAGACTGAGCCCTAGACTACAACAAATGTCAAAACTGAAACCCATGCATTTGTTAATAAAGTTGTACAAACATTACCTATCAATGAACCTGCCCCTCTGAGCCAGATCAACACCTAGACCTTTGTGGAACAAGCCACTCAAACCCTACCACAGCCTATTACTTGCAACGCTGAAACACAAACTCAACCATGGGATGAGCAGGCAATAATACATAAATGGAAAAAAGAGTCTGCTGCTACACATGCCAAAATCCTGTAGGAACACAGACAAATCTGGATAAATCATACCTACTCAAATTGGGAAGCTTTGGAGAAAACACGCCAGGAAGCTCGTGCCCTTAAGAAACAAAAAAAAGATCTAAAAGGCAGATTGCTCCTAATATTTGACTTGGCACAAAAGCTATTGGCTGCAAGGAAACCATCCTGCAATTACTCTCTGTTCCTAATGGAACGACTTACATGGTTTCATATCAAATCAGTCAAAGAAGGCAGACCCCGTGCAGTATTAAACCCAACAGATTTTATTAAAACCTTTGCAGAAGCCTCTGCTATGGATCAACACCTCCTTTGTGAGGCATATTTTCATAATGAGGCCATCCCTAAGAACATGCAACTTAACCTTAATCCTCTTGTCGGTGACATCCAGATTTGGGCACTCACCTCCTTTCTTAACAATCAGATTATATGGCAGGATGACTTCATGGCTGCCAAGCACAATGAGGATAACCTCCTTCTCTGGATAAGGCCCGAGCCACAAAATGTAGCCACCTTTGTTACAAAATATTATCAGTTTCTAAAGAAACCTGGGATGACTGAACACATTCAGCAACTACAATCAACAGTGCTTAAGGATTGTCAACACTTCATCAGATCCACAGAGATTGCTGCCTTACAGGAAAATAACCTGTTTTGGCAACAATCTACTGAGAAAAGGCAGGAACACAATCCTTTTATCCCCACTAATCTTGAGATAGCAATCTCCAGGGTACCTAGCTACATCAAGTGTGTTCATCAATGTGATGAAAGTTGGATAGGGTACCAGTTTCATTTTCCTATCCTTTGGATGCCAGCAGAGAAATATCAAGTCCATTATAAGCTGCTCAAGAAGGCCGAAACATCAGCTTGGAAAAGGTTACAACACGTTCAAGAGTTCAGAGCTCCAACAGACATCACCTTCCACAACTACTACTTGAGTAACTTGCACGCTCAGAGTTGGTATTCAGATTCTGGTTCAGAGTGAAGTTTCTTGAGGACATGCAACATTTTAAGTTGGGGGGGATGTTAGGACCATACAATGTACCTTTTTGCCCACACTTTTTGCCACCATTACACTCTTGTTTAACTCACATTTACACTCATATTATCACTTTACCCTATATTCCCAAAGGTACACAACGTCTCTTCTCTTTTCTATATCTTTAATCTGTTTTGCATATAATTTTACATTACTCTCATACTTAACCATTGATCAGAAATGTATAAGTGCTGAAACAGTTCGAACTGCAGATTAGCATTGAGGCCTATTGATGAAACAACAAGAACTATTACACAGTCCGTGGACTACGATGCTGAAACAACAACTCACAGAAGCTGTCAAACAGTCCATGGTCAACGATGCTAAAACACAGAAGAAGATATTATACAGTCCATGGTCAACGATGTTGAAACACAGAAGAAGTTGCTACACAGTCTGTGGTCAATGATGTTGAAACACAGAGGAAGATGTTACACAGTCTGTGGTCAACGATGTTGAACAAAAAATCACACAAATTGACTACAACAGTCGCACCGTGAGCTAGCATCAACCATCGATGCTGCCTGAGAAGTGCTAAAACAGTCAGAACGCAAATCCCATGGCTGAAACAACCCGTGATTTGTGATGATGAAACAACATATAACAACAATAACAAGAAACGAATAAAGAAGTTGTTACTCCAGACGCAACAACATCACCTCACTCAGCACTTGTAATAGAATTCTGTTGCAGGAGACTAAGATATCCTATTCCAGTTTAGAAAGTCGATCTGACTAAGAATAGGACTCATACGTACACCTGTAATTAGTGGATTAAATTGTATCGAAGGGATCCTCCTCTTTAAATAAGAGGAAATCATCATTTGAAGGACACTCTGTTTTTTTTGGCTAAGAAGGATTTACAGAGAAGGACATACTTCATTCCAGATTGTAATGTGATACATTGACATATGAATAAAAGACTGTTCTGAGCATTTCTCTCTAGCCTTTCATTTCAGGGGAATCTTGTGAGAAGGAAGGGCCCACCTTCTTCACAAGATTCACCCGTTAGCTTTGTAGTGTGTTAAGTGTGATTTCTATTTATTACTTGATTAAATTTTGTTTTGTTGAAGCACTACTTTACTGAACTCTATCTTGTTGAACTCTGCCTTCCCGATTGTTACATTGTTTTCATATGATTCATGCTTAGGTAATAGTTAATCATTCTACTTAGCAATCCTGCTTGGTGAATTCGTGAAATCTTGATAGTCAGGGACAGGTGCTGAAGGTTCCTGCTTCAGGAATAGGGTCATGTTCTCTGTTAGAGATAGTTAGCCTTTAGTGCATGTCAATTATTTTAATGAGTTCATGAAAGTGTGCAAATCAGAAACAAGTGATGAAGTTTCCTTCCTAGGAAATAGGGTCCTGTTCTCTGTTAGATATAGTTATCCTTTAGTGCATGTCAATTCTTTTAATGAGTTCATGAAAGTGTGCAAATCATAAACAGGTGTTGAAGTTTCCTGCCTAGGAAATGGGGTCCTGTTCTCTGTTAGAGATAGTTAGGCTTCAGTGTGTGTTAATTATTTCAGTTAAGCAATGAGTTCATGAAATGTGATGATCGAAAATAGGTGTTGAAGATTCCTGCTTTGGGAATAGGGTCCTATTCATTGGTTATAGAATAGTTGGTCTTTCCTGTTGCAGTACCTTGTTGTTTTAATGTAATCCAGGATTCTTCAATTAATCATTTCTTAAACTTTGAGCTCTGTAATAGGTAGGTTGCTTTCCTGTAATTCAAGTTAGAACTTCAGTTTTTTCAAGGCAAAGTGTGATTAATATGTTTTTACTACAACTCTAAGTTTCTTTTGAGATTGATCATATATAGTGCGTGGTTACCTTTGAAATAAACAGACTTCCCCGTGTTGACAATTTATGTAGCACTTGATTGTTTAGTTAAATAAGCAATTATAGTGACCAACACATACTTTGTAAGGATCTCCCAGTTAAGAGATCAACCAGAAGCTATTGAAGAGATCACTTTAGAGAAGGAATTGGTGAACATAGTACTCAATGGTCTTCTAAAGACATGGGATGCATTTGCCGCAAGCATGAACAGAAGAAAGGAGTACTCGACATTTGAAGAAATTTGGACTTGTTCTCAAGAAGAATCAAGGATCAATGAAAAAGAGAAACCCCAAAAGAAGTATGATGATCAAGCCTTCACAGCAAGATTCAAGAACGTCAGGAACAAAAGGAATTTTGGTTCAAGGAGGAAGCCAAATCAAGAGAAAGACATTTCAGAAATACAATGCTTCAACTGTCAAAAGTACGGTCACTACAAGAACTAGTGTCCCGAGCTAAAGAAAAAGAAGGAGAAACACGAAGCATCGATTTCCAAAGAAAAGGAACCTACAAAGAAGACTAAGCATGATGGAAGAGACTTATTCTACTAAAAGGTAACAACACTCTTCCTATTTCTTGTACACATCTTGTTTGCATCGTCTTTGTACATATCTTGTATATCTATCTCTTGGAAGATAATGTGTTCCAAGAAGAACTATACCTATGAAAGAACAAACAAGATGAAATGAGTTATCATTACATATTACACATGAAAGAATGAAATATATTATGTGAAAGCCATTACAAGATAATTCGAAATCAGAATCAATCTTGAAGAGGCTTAGAAGTCAGACATCAAGAGAAAATGGAGAAAGACTTATGACGACAACTAAGACGGAAGTGTGGACTCTGTCGGACAGAAGAGCCAATTATATATTACAGAAGATAATAAGGATGCAGATGAAAGTATGGACTCTATCAGATGGAGGGAGCCAATTATATGCACTCTTACATAAATCAAGGATTAGGAGGGAGCTAATCATATGATCCATTGAAGATGATGAAATGTATATATCCATGGTAGCATCCATGAAAGACAGTACATGTTCAGCTCAACCGCAAAAGAAGACCTTTTCTAAGAAAAGCCTTTAAAGTATTCCTGGTTGTCCATCCAGATCCGTGATCCTATGTGGAATCTCTAGAACATGGAATCTCCATGAATCCAAGAAGATAATGAAAAACATGAAGAATAACATGAAGATTCTAAGAAAGAAAGAAAAGCCAAAAAAACTAGTCATTACATCAATAATCACAAGATTACCAAGCCTGATATGGAAGAAATCAAGCAGAAGAACTGAAAGTTGTGATGAAGAACAATGTATGGAAGACTTATGAATGAAAGCATTGCAAGATCCAAAACCAGAGGCTCTCTCAAATGGAGGGAGAAGACTATGATGATTACTTGTTCCAGTACACTAGACATATCACTATATAAGTCATTATATCATCTGCAACATCCATGAGTTGGAAGTTCTACATTAGATAACTGCAAAGAATGTTCTCCAGAGAAATTGAATAAAGAGTGTATGAAGAGAAATCTCAAGACTTTGAGACATACCAGAAAGAGACTCCTCTATGTAGATAAGAAGAAGACAACTTGGTGGAGAACCTCCAGTGCACAGCCAAAGCATGGTGAATATTTCCTATAACATCAAGATGACAACTCAGAAGATCATATCTCATGATGACAGAAGAAGTACCACATGGATATGTTCCAGTTCTCCAACTATGATATACTCTATTGTTCAGATCTACATGAAGCCTTCACAGTGTTCCAGACTACAGTACAAGCATTACATTATCCATGATAAAGTCTAGAAGGGAGAAAATGATTTCTCCAATACATATCTCCACAGATGAGTAGATAAGAATACATTTTGGTAAAGCCTCTATTCAAGATGAAAGAAATTCCATACTCAAGCTAGAGATCGTGGAAAAAATCCTCTAAGATGGAAGGGAAGACTCTCCAAACTAGAAGAAGGTATGCAAGCATTTATTTTTGTGATTAAAATAACTCTCCAGTTCGGAGGGAGCATTGAAAATATTATTTATCTTTGTAATTGAAAAATAGTCCAGATTGGACAGATGCTTTCCTGTTCGGAAAGTGGATTGAGATTTCTGACGGACAATGACTTCCCATTGTAGTTAACATGGGAGGCAGACTAATTTTTGATGTATCATAGACAACGACTTCCCATTGTGGTTAACATGGGGAGTGGTCTAGGACAGTCATTCTTCTTGGCAGTCACTCTGAGTAGTGGTCAAGTAGAATGGTCTACCTCGTCGGGCAGTCATTCTTTCGAAGTTCACAGTTGTGAGAAGTTTCAAACAATGGTCCATTATGGAGGTTGATGCAGGACAGACATTCCTCGAGGGTTATACATTCTCTCTAGGTTACACTTTTTTTAGTGTCGGAGGAATGGCCCAGGGTGGGGAATGGTCCGGACAGTTATTCCTCGAGGGTAGACTCATTCTCTCCAGGTTACACCTTGTTTAGTGTCGGAGTAATGGCCTAGGGTGGGGAATAGTCTAGGCTCAACAATTAGGGACAGTCATTCCTTAGGGCAGATTCATTCTCTCCAGGTTACACTTTGTTTAGTGTCAGAGGAATGGCCCAGGGTAAGGAATGGTCCAAACATTTATTAGGGCTTATACATTCTGTCCAGGGTGCACTTTAATTAGTGTAGGAAGAATAACCCAGGGTGAGAATCCAGGCTCAGAAATCAGAAATACTCTTTCTTCCTTGTTTGTGAAGAATAGGGAAGATAGCCCATTGCTGATGAGGGAAGATATTCTTTCAGATCTCACAAATGTGAGTGAAAGGTCTGCCTAGAGGATTCAGTTTATCTTTAACATTATCTTCTATGTAGGATGGCATCAGATGATTTTTATGGAGACTACCTGTCTCCAGACAGTAGAGATATACTACTGTGGTGGATATGTTCCACTGTTCGTGAGGAAGACATTCTTTCAGATCTCACAAACATGAGTGAAAGATTGGCCCAGATGATTCATTTTTTATGATAACATTGTTTCGATGCAGGATGCTCTCAGATGTTTGTTATGAAGACTATATCACAGTAGATGAGGACTATTGTGGTGAATATGTTTCACTGTTCGCAACCATACGTTGTTGATCAAGTACTTATGTATTACTTGATGTGGTAGTGAACCACTGGATTATAGTTATGTACTACTATGAATAGACACAGGTGTGTTCTATCCTTGTTCTAATTGACTTGAAGACTATTAACAGTTTATTGGAGATAATGATCATTCCGATGAATGATGAACAGAGATTTTCTAGATGGAAAACAATGAGATTTTTACTCCTCTTGTATCACTCCATGGTGAGAGTGACTTATCCAACATCATATCTAATTACTCAGACGAAGTATGGTTTTGAGAATTGATGCAACTGATGGTGATGGTGATGCTCATGATCTAGTCATGAAATAGTTTAGATGACTATATTGATGCTACCGAGTAAATGGTATGTTTTTGTGCTCAAGTGCATTACCTGTAAATACCTCTCTAGCTAGGAGGGAGTGTTAATATTATGGTAGCTACGGGAGGTATTTACCCCCACGTGTGAACCTGATGATAATAGAAGACTTTGGGAAGCAAGAGAAACCCTAATGAGTTGGATAATAACCCTAGAAGCCTTGTCGTCTCAAGAAGATAATTTATATTAGGCTATTAGCCTCCAAGAGAAGAAGTCGGCTAGAAACTATAATAATATACTGAATAGACACTTATCCAGAAGGAGAAGTTGGCCCCAACAAAACTGGAGAAACTACTATAAATACAAGGCACCAGTTCTCATTTGTCACATCTCAGAATTGTAGTTATACAGTTTGTTGCGCACTACAATTGCAGTCTAGTGTGCAGGTTTGGAGGAAGAGCTGGTGCAGCTGCAACAACAACAAGTTCTTAGTTTTGGCTTAAATATCTCTTGGCTAGGGTTTGGACTATTTGATCATCTTTTTGTGATGCGCTATCCTTAGGGAATGATGCGCTACTCTTTGTTTGGCTATCTAGCCCAGGGTTTGCTTCCAGAGGAATTCTCGGTCAAGGTTAAGGTGCTCGGAGGGAGGCTTCAGCCTATGGTTGGTTGAAAAAGGTATCATCAATGGTAAAATGAGCACACCATATTCTATATTCTAACACATAGATGAATATGAAAGGATTTTTTTAGAATTTTTGAAGTATGTTTCTTTCATCAAGGAAGAGAAAGTTAAGATTGAGAGATACCTTAGTGGGATACCATTTTTTATCAGTGATAAGATACAATATAATGATCCCAAGCCATTGGAGGAAACTATAAGGAGGGATAAATGAATTTATGATTGTCATAGAGGAAGAACAACTTTCCAAGGGACGTGGGTAGACAAAAAGAAATTTATGATAGATCATAGGAAGACGGGGACTAAGCCACCATTTTTCATAAATAATTCTCAGGGACATCCATCCTCTAAAGAACTCAGAATGAAAAATAAAATAGGGAAAATACCAAGGCATCCACCTATTCAATGTTGGGGTTGTGGAGGAGATCATGTGTTTTGATATTACCCTCACAGAGGTGGAAAAGTAAAGACTGAATACAATGTAAAATAAGATGAAACAGTGGAGGACATGGGAAGAAGTGTACAAAGGATCTATGTAGCTATGGATAAAAAGAAAGATGAGTTTTTGTCACACATGCTTGAAGTGGAAGGTAAAATCAATGACCAAACCATTGCTAATTTAATTGATTCAGGAGCTAGTTGTAGTTATCTAGATCCTAAGATGGTTGACATTTTTCAATTGCCAAGAAGCAATCTTAGAAAACCTTGCATGGTGCATCTACCTACAAGAGCTAAAAGAAAAATTAATGAGGTAGTTAAGGCGTGTCTAATGGAAATGAATTGATTGAGCACCAAGGAAGATTTGAACATCATATGTTTAGGTTCCTATAACTACCTAATTTGTATGGATTGGTTGGACCAACATCATGTTTTACTAGAATGTTAAAGTAAGGAATTTAATTACTTAGATGAGAAAGGGAATTTAAGAACAATACAGGGAATTACAAGGACATTAACCCTCAAACAAGTTCCAACATTGTAGATGAACAAGAGTTACATGAAAGGGTGTCAAATATTTGTAGCACATATGGAAGAGACACCTAAGGATAGGGTACAAAATATTGAAGATTATGCAGTTCTAAAAGAGTTTGAAGATGTATTCAAGGAAATACCAAGATTTCCTCCCAAGAGGGATATTGACTTCTCCATCAATTTGGTGTCAGGAGAAGCTCCAATATCTAAGACTCATTACAGGATAAGTTTGGTGTCGGGAGCAACTCAAGTATCTAAGACTCCTTACAGGATGAGTACACTAGAGCTAAAGGAATTGCAAATGCAACTGGAAGAACTTTTGAAAAAGGGGTACATATGCCCAAGTGTGTCACCTTGGGGTGCCCTAGTATTATTTTTGAAGAAAAATGATGGAACTTTGAAACTTTTCATAGACTTCAAGAAGTTAAACAAGGTAATTGTTAAGATCAAGTACACTTTAGCAAGAATAGATGACCTCTTTGATCATATACAAGATGCAAACATGTTATCCAATATTGAACTCAAGTCAGGCTATCATCAGGTAAGAACTAAATAACAAGACATCGTCAAGACAAACTTCAGAACAAGGTATGTCCATTATGAGTTCATAGTGGTCCCATTTGGTTTTCCAAATGCACCAATTGTCTTCATGTTTCTAATGAATGGAATTTTCATGGATTACTTAGATAATTTTGTCATTGTATTCCTAGATGACATTCTTATATATTGTAAGTCTAAAGAAGAGAATGTGAAAAAATTGATAATGGTATTAAAAATATTGAGGGATCATCAATTGTATGACAAATTGAGAAAGTTCTCATTCTATCATAAGAAAATCCACTATTTGGGCCATATCATTTCAGAAGAAGGGATAGCAGTGGATCCAAAAAAGATAAGGTCCATTGAAGGATGGAAAACACCAAGAAATTTCTTGGAGGTGAGTTCATTCATGGGCCTTGCAGGTTACTATAGGACATTTATTGAAGGATTCTCAAAGATTGCACACCCAATCACTTCCTTGCAAAAGAAAGGTGTGAAGTTTGAAAGGACATTGGAATCTGAAAGAAGTTTCCAACACTTGAAGCATTTATTAACAACTTCTCCAATACTAAAAATCGTTGATCCAAATGAGGATTACATTGTACGCATTGATGCATGTAAAGAAGGGCTTGGTGGATTTCTTAGTCAAAATGTGTTTGTGGCCTGTTATGAATCAAGGAAATTAAAAGAGCATGAAAGAAACTATGTTACTCATGATTTGGAATTGGAAGCTATAGTGCATGCCTTAAATATGTGGAGACACTACCACATAGGAAAAATATTTGAGTTGAGGACAGAACATAGTGGTCTGAAATATTTATTTGGACAACCAACGCATTCCATACAAAGAAGGTGGTTATAATTCCTCAATGGATACAACATTCATATAAGTCATCAAAGGTAAGGAGAAAAAGGTGTTTGATGCACTCAATAGGAGGTTGCATGCAATTCATGCTACATCCATTAGCATGTACCAATCATATTTGAAAGATAGAATTTTAGAGGCTGCAAAATCATATCCAAAGTACATGGAAATAAGGACAAAAATTTAGCAAGGTATTTTATAGCAGAAATTTGAAGACTTTAAGATGGAAAGAGAAAAAATTTGCATGTATAGGGGAAGAATTTATGTGTCAAATTCTTAGGAATTGAAAAACATGATTTTAAAAGAAATGAATAATATATCTTATGTTGGAAACCGAGGTTACCATAAAACTATTGTGGTTGTCAAGAGCCACTACTATTGACCAATAATGAAGAAAGAGGTTGCAGATTTTATTTCAAACTATTTGGAATGTCAAAAAGTCAAGGTTGATCATAGACACCTAGTTGGTCTTCTACAACCATTACCTATTCCTGAGTGGAAGTTGGAAGTAGTGACAATGGATTTCATCACCAAGATGCCCAGAAAAACCAAGCAACATGATTCCATCATGGTGGTGGTTTACAAGATTACTAAAGCTACCCACTTAATTCCAGTAAATCTCAATCACAAGGAAATCAACATTGTTGATATTTATATGAGGGAAATTGCTCGACTACATGGTATAGCCAATACCATTGTGATTGACAGAGACCCAAAATTTACTTTAAATTTTTGGAAAGGATTATTCAAAGGGTTTGGAACCAATCTGAACTTTAGCACAACTTATCATCTAGAATCATATGGGAAAACATAGAGTAAATAAAGTGATTGAAGATATGTTAAGGATGGATGTGATGGATAAACCATCGAAATGGGAGGATTACTTGCACTTTTTTGATTATTTTTTATAAAAATGGGTATCAATAATCCATAAAGATGAGCCCATTTGAAACTCTTTATGACAGAAAGTGCAACAAACCCATAATTTGGGACAATCCAGTAGACAAAGAAGAGGTCGGGAGATAACTACTCAGATAAATCGAAGAGCAGATGATGAAAATAAAGAAGAATTTAAGGATTCCCAGGCCAGGAAGAAAAACTATTCTGATAAAGGAAAAACTCATAGAGAATTTAAACTGGGTGACCATGTGTTCTTGAAAGTAAAGGCGAGGAAAAGTTCCATGAAATTGGGAATTTTTTCAAAGATGGTAGCTCATTATTGTGGGCCATTTGAAATCCTATAAAGGATTGGTCCTATATCATACATGCTTTCTTTACCTTCAACAATGTGTATTCATAATGTATTCCATGTATCATTTCTTAAAAATTATGTACCCAATGGAATATTATAATGTTCTTCCTTAAATATAAATTAATGGATATAAATATATCCTAAGTGTTGAAAGTAGGGAAAAAGGGAGTCCCTTGTCGTGACAAGTGTCTTAAAATACACATGCATATATATACTTGTGCATATAGTGTGAAGGGAATTGCAGTTCAATATTGACTATTCCCTCACACAGGTAGTTGTGAGTCGTGCCTTATGGTACTAGACTGGAACAAGGAACATGTAATTGTACTATGAGCACGAGATATGAATTGAAGAAGCGGTTGTCAGGTTGTATTATGGAAGAAATGGTTTGTTATTCCCGTGAATAATTCTCTAAGAAAAAAACTACTGAGAGTTGTTCTCGGGTGCGGTGGAAAATAACTATAGGGCTCTAAGACTTCCTGTTTGGCCTGTTATTGAAGCCTCGGAAGGGAAGTGGGGAAGCCAAGGGACTGTTGAGTAGAGAAGGGGCACACTTCCTGGGGTGGGACAGACATGCGGGGAATGAGAGACTATAGGCTAGTTGCAACAGTTGGATCCTTAGATTCATAAATTGTTCTTCTTATTAGACCATAGAATGGATTAGTATTCATTTTCCCTGGTAGAGTTTAGCCCCAGCTCGAGGGTGACCCATTGCTGAGATTTATGAGCAGTGCAACCTAAGGCTGGCAGGAATGTGGAAGGTTTCCATGCAGTTGGTGTTTATTTTCCCAAGATAAGTGTCATCCATGTGCTTATTTCAATGAATTTGTGTGTGCAGGCATGAGTTTTACGTCATGAATCCTCTGTGGTTAAATTCGATATATGAATTGTTATTGTTGCATGCATGTTGTTACTATTTTTTCGCTTAACTCTGTTCATATGAAAAAATTATTATTTAATTTAATGGTATCATAATTCATAATGTCGTAGGGCATGTTCCATCTCAGGGCTAGGAATGTTACAAGATAAATTTTGTTGAGTCCTCGGTAATGGGCACATTACAAATTGGTATCAGAAATGTAAAGAGAGAGAGGAATTTCTAAGTGGCATTTCCCAACATGGTGGTTGGGGATGTTACATGTAATGTACCTTAATAATCAACATTAAGAGTAGGGTTTACTGGTATACAATTTCCTTGATGATAGCAGAATTTAAATCAAATTACTAGTAAAGTGTCTAGCTTTAAAAAAAATCAACAGAAGTCAATATTTGAATCTTTAAATGTAAGGTCCAGATAATGATTTCTCTCGATAACACAACATAGTTTCAAGATCTCTATTTAATCATTTTCTTTACTTACAATCAAGTGTAAATGAAGCAACCAATTCACACTAAGCATAATAAATTACTCCACATAATCACTTTTTTATGTGAGTTCATAACCTATATTAGCTCATCACATGAAACAAATCTCTTAAATTTTGGGACCTTTCCTTTTCAACCTTGCTAGCTTCTTCAAAATGATATGTTAGATATATTTTAGTAGCCCTCTTAACAAACATGGGAGTCTATGGATGTAGGGATGATGCATAATATTCAATTACAATCCCTTATGCGAGTTGGGAATTAACAATAAATTTTCTTATAATGGTAGTTAAACACTAATTAAATTCTTCAATTCATTCTTTCTTCTCAATTTTTATAGCTACTACTTCTTTTAACATCAGCCTCAAGGGTTGGGGAACATGCAGTGAGAGGTGAAGATGGGGAAGTTGGTAGAATTTGGTCCAAAGGTTCAAGAATTGCCTGAAAATCAAGTTCTATTAAATCCTCTCAGGAATAAACACAAAATTATTTATCATTTTGAATGAGATTTCCATAAGTTGGTTTCCTTCTAGGAAAAAAATGTTTGACAAGGAAAGTGTCCAATCTCTCGAGAATATTCCTAGGTGACATGATAAAAAGTTTCTAACTCTATATGAGGAATGATGTAAATATTTTTAGTACATGGATATTCCAAATTCTCAAAGGTAGTAGCATTATCCTCGAATACAATCTTAGGTTCTAAGTTATGAGCTTGAGCTATGCTAGGGTTCATTATTTGAAGGTCTAGTTTGATAAGCACATGAAGAGTGAATGTTTCTACCAACCATATAATTAAGTCTCTCCTTCTAGTGCCAAAATATAATGATTTGGTTGAAGTTCCCTCCTCAATAGTAGGGATTTTGCCAAATGTAATGTTCCAATTATAGCTCACAACATCTAAAATGGATAACCCATTTGGATTATAGCATGGTAAGTATTACTATTTTAATTTGAGATGAAGATGAAATGAAAAATCTAGGACCCTTCTTATATAGATGCAAAATGCAATCCTATTCCATTTATCTTGTCTAAGAGCATATATTTTAACTAGTGAATACAAGGTTGAACATACATTTCTATTATTACATATGTAATAGAAAGTTATTCAAAAAACACAACATACACACATCTATATAAAGGTAGTAGTTTGTAATACCTATTTGTGTTAGAACTTGTAGGTAGGATAGAATACTAGGTAGATACTTTATTTTGAAAATTATATGGAAACATTCCATAAACTACATCTTCATGCTCCACATTCATTAATCAAACAAGGATATAATTTCTTTTACATGGTCCTTTGGTGCACATGACTTATCAAGGTCAAATTTAAGAATAATTCACTCGTGGTGTTTGGATAAATCATGAAATTTTCCTCCTAAATTGAGATCATCTTCATACATCCATGTAGGTATATGGGGTAAGTTTCCAACCATTTGATGAACAAGTAATAACTACAATTTTTTGTAAGATTTCCTATTAACATCAACCTTAGGGACTGGGGAATGTGCGGTGAGAGGTGAAGATAGGGAAGTTGGTAGAATTTGGTCCAAATGTTCAAGAATCGCTTGAAAATCAAGTTCTATTAAATCCTCTGAGCAATAAACACAAAATTATTTATCATTTTGAATGATATTTCCAGAAGTTGGTTTCCTTCTAGGAAAAAATGGTTTGACAAGAAAAGTGTCCAATCTCTCGAGAATATGCTTAGGTGACATGATAAAAAGTTTCTAACTCTATATGTGGAATGAAGTAAATATTTTTAGTACATGGAGATTCAAAATTCTCAAAGGTAGTAGCATTATCCTTGAATACGATCTTAGGGTCTAAGTTATCATCTTGAGCTATGCTAGGGTTCATTATTTGAATGTCTAGTATGATAAGCACATGAAGAGTGAATGTTTCTACCAACCATATAATTAAGTCCCTCCTTCTAGTGCCAAAATTTAATGATTTGGGTGAAATTTCCTCCTCAATAGTAGGGGCTCTCCCAAATGTAATCTTCCAATTATAACTCACGACATTTAAAATAAAATAGGAAACCCATTTAGATTATAACATGATAAATATTACTATTTTAATTTGAGATGAAAATAAAATGAAAAATGCAAGACACTTCTTATATCGCTGCAAAATACAATCATATTTTATTTATCTTATCTAAAAAAATATATTTTAACTAATGAATACAAGGTTGAACATACATTTCTATTATTACATATAAGGAAGAAAGTTATTAAGAAACACAACATACACACATCTATATAAACAAAATAGAAACATAAAAAAAAAACCATCTTAAATTACTATTAGCAACTATATAGTTGCCATCTCAAAATCAACGCTATAATGTAAGATTCTCCTCCGAAATTAACACTAAGGGCTTCTCCTTATTAAAAGTCATAACGGGGTTTGCAAAGTTCGAGTAGAAAAAAACCACTTCCTCTCCTCATTGAGTTATATCTTTCTCTCACAATTGTCATGTGGACTCTTAGACTTCCTTCCTGGAAGTTAATGAAATTTGAGTTTCACTTGTTATTTTCAAGAAGTGAATATTTAACAGATCAAGAATACTTAACCATTTGTTTTATCATCTAGATAGGTGACCCTACTTCATGTTGGGTTGGGTTGAGATTGCAATTATCCACCTAAATATTAGTTGTAACATTTTAATGATGTAATTTTCATTTTTTATTTTTAGTTTCTTTATAGATATATTAAAAAATGATATCACGATATTTTAATTAATGTGGAATTTGGAATATTTTATCAATTATTTTTTATTATTATTAATTATAAAAAAAATTACATATATACTTTTTATTTAATTTTACTTTAATTTCTATAAACAATTAGGCTATTTTTGTTAATGTATAAAGTTGATATCAATTATTTATTATTATTATTAATTATAAAAAAAATTACATATATACTTTTTATTTAATTTTACTTTAATTTCTATAAACAATTAGGCTACTTTTTGTTAATGTATAAAGTTTGTTAATGTATAAAGTTATATATTAAAATATTTTATTTATAACCTGAATTTGATTTTTTATTAATATTTTTAAAAAATATTATACCTCAATAATTATGTACCTCTGTCACACTCATCTATTTGAAATGTCATTAGACAAAATAATAATTTTTTTCTATTCAAATTAATATTCAATTTATTTTAATTATAATGAAAATTGGTTTTAATTATTTTTATTGAGAATGAAATAAAATCACATAGAAAAAAAAGAATATTTTACTGTAAGCTGCTCTGTATCATAAAATCTCGAGATTTTGTCAAAGAGATGCCTCAATCCGGCACCTTCTGTTTCTATGTATTTCTTGTTAGAATCAATAAAGCCATAGGTTGTGCTCGAAACATGTCAACCATTTTTTTATGTGGTCATATTTGTGAACAGATTGTGTAATAGGTGGATCTAATTATAATCAGTTATTCTAATTCTTTGAGAGATGTTATATATAGGAGCATACCATAGAGGTGAGAGTGCAATGTGTGCAAAGTGTGTGAGCAAGTGAGCAAGACACAATACTTTCGAGTGCAATGTGTATGTGAGGAGAGGATGGTTGTGTGGAGTACAGTGTGGTTGTGAGGAGACAATGGTTGGATGGTTGTATGACTCTGCTAGCTATTGTAATTCTCCCTTGAATAATAAGAATGCCGACTATCATTGTTCCATGGTTATTTTTAGCATTGGGTTTCCACATAAATCACTCTGTCATTGTTTCATGCTTCTGCTGCTTAACAGATGATATCATAGTAAAGAGTTGAAAAATCAAATAGCAAAGAAAAAGAAAATATGGTCGTTGAATATAAGAGCAGGTTAGCCGAACCAAATAGACCTGCATAAATTTAAAGAAAGTTTAATCCGTCTTCTAAGTGTTGAAAGAAAACGGATTTGTTGCACATGGACGATAATTTCTAACTTGTCGCGGGTAAACGGGTTTAAAGGGGACGATAATCTCTCCTAACTTGGGCGGTACATGTAGATCATCACGCAAGATAAGAGCACAAAGTATATGCATGGACTTACAAGCGGTTTGTTTGTTTTGTAATGGGCATTGGGTATGAAAGTAGTGGAAAGTTTTGACACAAGGTAAGATAATCTTGGAAAGTCGTATGCACACGGCATGGAGAAAGGGGCTTTTATTTTTATAAATATATATAATACCAAGATATACGAAGGATGGCTTTTCTATAAATGAGTGGACATTATAGGGAGGATGGATTTTATATAAATGAGTGGACATGTATTTTATGAAGGATCGTTGTTTATGAATTAAAATGGGTGGAGAATGTTACAATATTATTTGTTTAATAGGTGGATGTTTTGGTAAAAGAAATATATATATATATATATATATATATATATATATATTTATTTGGATTTAAATTCTTTACTTAATTTTTTTGGGTTTTAATTTTGAAATATTATTATTTTTTTTTATATGAAGAAGGTTTGGTTTTATAAGTAGTGGTTTTGGATGGGTTTTTTTGTGTTAATAGAAAAATTGTAGAGTTCAAAGATTGAGGTGGTGAAATATAATGGAAAAAATAACTTCAAGAGTTATGGAACTTCAAGATGTAGGATCTATTCGAACAACAACCAAACAACAAGAGAGGTGATGGTTGAGTCACTATGAAAGAAAAAAAAAGTATCTACCTTGGAGTTGTAAAAATTATTGATTGCATGTAAATGGACATATCTCTGTAAGACCTATGGTGGTTTATCAGGTCACCTATGAAAATCTTGACTTACATTTAGGTAGATTGAATTTGTGAGGAGCACATCTATGTTGGGTAATGAGTTAAATTTGTTTTTAGGTCAAAGCAAATGTTTTTTTGGGTCCATGTGTTTTGGATATCTCTTGGTATTGTGTCCATGGATTGCATGTAATAAAGCCTATAAAAGGCTTGGGGAACTCCATTGTAAGTGGGCCTCGAGGTATGCAGTGAAGGACTACTTGGCTGACTCAGCTGGATTTGGTTAAGGGAATGTTAGTGTTAAGGTGGAACACTGAGACTCCAATGTAAAACCCTTGGAGGTGTGCTGCAAATGTTCACTTGTGTTGGTTTGGCTAGATTTGGTCAAAGTTGTTTGAATGCAAAGTTCGAGGTGGAGCATTATGCCCATGTTAGAAAGGTGGGTTTGCAGAAAGGTTGATGTGTTTGCAGGTCAATCAAGTGTTTGTGAATATATGATGAAGGTAGGTTCATATCCATAGAACTTGGAAAGTATTGCAAGGAAGCTCAGATTGAATAGGAATGTTCAATAATGCTAAGTTGCAGCAATAGTTGTGTACAAAAGTGGTTGTGCTATCTAGTAACCCGATCACCATTGGTTGCAAAAGACAACAAGATTCAAGATGAGCTATGAACATGTCATTGGGTAATTACTCAAATGTGAAATTCTTCGGTTGTGATGCTTATGTTTTTTATCATCATTCTAAATAAAAATGAGATCAAACAGGGAGATCTTTGATATGGTGATGATGTTAAGGGATGCAGACAATGAGATCCTACTACCCACAGAATTATCATGGACAAAGACGTACTGTTTGATGAATCTCCTTTTATAAAATTAAACCTAGTAAAAGATGAAAGGTTCAAAGCATGGTTGGTAGGAGGAAGGTATTGATTTCCATGAAAGTTTCTCACCAGCTGTTAAAAGCTTGTTTCTATTCATGTTTTGTTAGCACTCGTTATGATAGTACAACTATATTTTAAAATGTTTTACATGGATTTTTTTGGATAAGGGGATGTATATGTTGTATGGCTAGAAGCATGCCAAACAAATGGTAAAAGATGTTTGATTCGTTCATGGTGAGCCAAAATTTTTTAAGGAAGATTTTATGAAGGATCTCCGAGCAACAAAATAAATCTTGGGCATGGAAATACATAAAGACCAGAAATATGGTAAGATTGGTTATCACAACATAATTATGTGGTGAAGATACTCAGGAAATTCTGTGTGAATAATGTGAAACTGGTAAAATCCCTTTGGCATTCCATTGTAAGTTCTCTTCAACCTAAGTGATGAAGAAGAAAATGGTTATATATCTGAAGTATTATATGCTAGTATGAAGTTTGATGACTGCGATGAGAAATGGTCAACATTTCACATGCAGTTGGTGTTGACAATAGATAAATGGAAAAACCAGGTAAAGAGAATGGATATGGGTTCTTCAAATGCAAAAGCACAAGTATCACCTACAGTGGTTGCAGTGATTTAGTATGTGATTATGATTCATGAGATTTGCTAGGACTCGTTTTCATTTTATTTTTTTTTGGACAAAATGTGATTCGGAATCTGATCACAGCGTCGGTAATGGCTCCTACCTGCCCCAGTGGAATTGTTGATCGAACTCAACGTTGACTTTTGCCGTTAATTTTCATGATAGAATCTCGATTTAGGTCTACTCCATCCATCGGCGGGACGTCGTGCTGATTTGAGTTCTCGCATTCTATCTTCGACATCACAGTTGATTTGTTCTTATCATCATTATCATAACCTTTCCCGGTAACGTAATCTCTATTCACGTTACGATTGTAGAGCTCCATCTGTTGGTATGATGATCTGTATTAGATCATCATAATCTTTGCCGTTAACGGAATTTCTACTTACCGGATTAGGATGGCAGTATTAGATTACCCTAGAACCGGCCGGAAGCTGGAATATTTTAAAACGAAACAATGCCAATTTGGATGATTGGCTTGCCTGGTCGTGCCAATTTTTATTTCAATTTGAATGGCTGGTCGCAAAGTACGAACCATAGAAATTTGTATATGGTCTGACGACTGCTGTTCGAAACTTCTCGGAGCTAAACCCAAGTGACCCATTGACCATGTACTAGTACGAACATCAAGATACTTAATAAGAATGCAAGAACATCAAGATACTTAGTACGAGGATCTAGAAACTGAAATTCTAATAAAATATTTAAAATATTCATAAAATATTAAAATATTGCGGTATGATATTTTATAATCTTTCCTATATATTTTTATTATAAAAATCTTATTTGACGTATAATTGTGTCAATATGTGCAAATTTAGTGTAAAGTTTTTTTCTTTATGTAATAATATTTTTCAAAATGTAATACGAATTAATAATTTGTTTATTTTAAAATAATGATTAAAATTAGGGAAAAGAAAGAATATTTAAAGTAATAAAACTAACTTAAATAATATAACATAAACCGATATCATAAATGTTTAAAACTAATTTTTAAAACCAAATAGTATATGGATAAAACACTTTGATATCATAAAGGAATTTGAACAAAAATTTAAAATTCATTTAAACTTTTTTATTTATCTTTTATATTAAACTGTTTTATTTAATTTCCATGTATCAAGCATCAAGAGGATCAAATCTCTAAGGGTGTAAACTTTTTATCCTTCCTCAAGTTTTGCACTCTAAAAAAGGTTAGATGAATCTAGGCTAGTTGTTATTCATTCACATAAAGTTTTATTATTTTATTGTTTTTATATTTTATATTTTATGTTATTATTTTAATGCCTTAGTTTAAATGAACATCTTCCCTACAGTGCACTTTGTGTGAATATTAATAATAATAATAAGCCAAGCCACAACAAATTGGTGTATGAGATCCCCTTGTTTGCGGGACAAGGAACTTGTGAGCTCTTAAGAGGAAACACATGTTCTTAACCAATGTTCTTAACCATTAGGCCCACTCTCGGCCTTGGATACATACGAAAGTGAATATTATCTTTGTCGTGAGATATATCTCTGAGGTGAATATTGAGGAAAAACATTTGTGGCCTTGAAAAACATTTTTTTGACACTCATACCAAAATGAAAAAACCCAACTTCATATGTCCCTTTACAATATAATATCTAAAATTGTATGAAGGATTATAGCTTGTTGATGCTTTCAAAAATTATCTCTCATGAAAGATTAGATTCCTCTTAGGGTGGCAAATTCATGAAGCAATAGGAATATCCCAAGAGGGACTACACTCCATTCATATAGGAAATTAGAAGGACCTTACTTATAAGGTTGATTTGTCGGAGGCCTTTCACAGAGTCAACTAGTTATAGTTATATCTGACAGAATACTTCTTATTCAACTAGGATTGTGCCACTCCTTTATCACATGGACAATCAATTGCATCATTACAAGATCCTTCGCTCTTCTTATAAATGGGTCAGACACAACTTTCTTCAAAGAAGAAAGAGGTACCATACATGTGTGCCCTCTCTTATCCCTTATCTTTCTTCTTGTAGAAAAAGGATGTAGTCAACTAATTAAGGATGATGCATTCGTCAGATGCTGACTAAATGGTATTATAGCTAGATTTTTATGCTCCATTTCTATTTTACTATTTATAGATGATATTACGATATTTTGCGAAGGAAACATATCTTCACAAACATAATATATGTTGAGGACCTTGAAGATCTCCTTGGCATTTTATATAAATCCATAGGCATGCTCATTAACAAATCCAAATCCTCTCTATACTCTTGGGGTCTCTCATAAGAGAAACAAATTACATTTTCTCAAATTCTCCCTTTTGTTGGTTGTGGTACCTGATTATCTTCCTGATTTATAGGTCTTTTACTTTCAACCATGTTTATACCCCATGAAGTATTTACACCCCAGAAGTATGTACACTCTTCCACGCGGGGGAGTGCAGAGAGGGGTTACTCCTTCTGCAGGGTCCGGGGGGGCTATCCCCTCGACTGGGGGGTCTAGGGGCAAGTCGGCCTCCAGCGGGGGTTCGGGAGCGAAGCCCCCGGTGAAAATTTTTCCTTATAAAAGTATATTGTAATTTCATTGTAAATCTAGACCATTCATTATAAAGTCGCAGATCTAACAGTAGAGATTATGTTAGGGTTTTTTTCTCTAGAAGGCAACCCTCTTTTATGAGGGAAATGTATTGCGGCTATGATTGATGGTGAATATTGTATTCTGAGAGAGGAGATTGTGAGAGAAAGAAGAGGAAGTTACAACGGGTTTTGTTGTAGGTTGTATCCCTTCATTTGCTGGATAATAATCTGTGTCTCTCTTGTATTGTGTGTCTTATGTGTTTTGTTTCTGCATTTGTTTTATTTTATTGCTCCGCGGTCCTGTTTTTCTAACAACTGGTATCAGAACGCCAGGTAACTCGCAAGAAAAGAGGGTTCCTGGTTCGAGTGGGAGCAATGTCGGAAGATAGAAAGTTTAGGGTCGAGAAATTTAACGGCCAAAACTACCAGTTATGGAAGATGCGGATGGAAGACTATCTATATCAGAAGGATCTATTCCTACCATTGAGCGGAGTAGGAAAGAAGCCAGCGGCCATAAAGGATGAAGAATGGGAGATTCTTGACAGAAAGGCTCTAGGAACGATACGGCTGAGCCTAGCAGCGTCGGTGGCTTTCAATATTTCGAAAGAAAAGACAATGAAGGGTTTGATGGACGCATTGGCCAAATTGTATGAAAAACCCTTGGTGTCGAATAAGGTATTTCTAATGAAAAGATTATTTAATATGAAGATGTTAGAAGGTGGGTATGTTGCAAATCATTTAAGTGAATTTAATGCGGTTACTAATCAACTAAGTTCTGCAAAAGTGGACTTTGATGATGAGGTTAGGGCTCTTCTAATCTTGTGCTCATTGCCAGAAAGCTGGAATGGTTTGGTCATGGCTGTAAGTAACTTTGTCTCTGGTTCA
>JZKD02S1302521.1:32677-55214 GCA_000966675.3 Picea glauca
AAAAAAAAAAAAAAAAAAAAATTGCCCCTGTTACTAGAATAGTTTTCGTAACGACGCAGTTCGTTACAATACACTAGTTGAATTTCATAGGAAATCAGAAGTAAAGAAGGCCTAATTTCAAGGGAGGATGAAGTCTTTTGGTGATGTGTTTTAAGGTATGTTATTTTCAGGTCATCTTACCATTTTTGCTATAACATTTTTTATAGAACGATTCAGATGGTGAAATTGATATGGTATTGAGAATACATATCAAGCTACCTATGGTAAATATTTCAACTCTTGATTCGCTATAATTATGGAGATACACTTTGTGAAAGATAGGGTTTGTGACCAGTCCTGAAGCTAGTCAATAAACAGATGTTCCGGGTAAAAATGTCATAACTTATTCGTTGAGAATCCAAATGACATGGGACAGATTTCATTAGAAAGAGTACAAAAATTATTTTCTTGTGTGAGAGTTTTAGAATCGGATGTTAAATATTGAGTGTGGGGCATTGTGTACAAGTTCGGTCTCCTGAATAAACCAAAATTGAACAAGGTCTACCATTCTCTCTATAACTTATTTTTGGGGAGGATTCAAGGAGTGAAACTTGGAGAATTTTCAAAGAATAAATTGAATAATATTATCTATAGGATCATATTATTCCAAGAATTGAATAATTGTAGAAATTGAATAAGTCTCAGGAAGAATTATCAGGTTCTATGTGATGATTGGTTGACGGTGATATTTTAATGTGAAGTTTTATTATCTCTCATATATTCTTGTGTGGAAGGAAGGGGAAAGGATGGANGGGAGAAGCCCTACCCTTTGTTATTGATGTCAAAGGGGGAGAGGAATGCATGACTATTTCCATCAATGACAAAGGGGGATATTGTTGGAAGATTGGTTGTTGTCATTGATGTCAAACCTAGTCATGGGTTTTGGACCGCAAGATTGATGATGGTATTTGGACATGAAGGAAAATGAAAATGTAGATACAAGGCCCATAGATGGATATTATACATCATGTCTTTTCTGGTGGTATGTGGAAAGTCACATGGATCCTCATGGTTGAGGAGAAATGAATTTTTGAAGATGACAAAGTGAATTGAAGAAGGAAGTACATCTAAGCCCTGAAGATAATTAAAGAAAAGAATTACAAAATAAGAAAGTGTCAGGTCGACCCTAATGTTAAAAGAAAGTGAAATAAATGGTATAAATAAATATCATTATACATTCATTTGATACACTAGTTGAATTTCATAGGAAATCAGAAGTAAAGAAGGCCGAATTTCAAGGGAGGATGAAGTCTTTTGGTGATGTGTTTTAAGGTATGTTATTTTCAGGTCATCTTACCATTTTTGCTATAACGTTTTTTATAGAATGATTTAGATGGTAAAATTGATATGGTATTGAGAATACATATCAAGCTACCTATGGTAAAAATTTCAACTCTTGATTCGCTATAATTATGGAGATACACTTTGTGGAAGATAGGGTTTGTGACCAGTCCTGAAGCTAGTCAATAAACAGATGTTCCGGGTAAAAATGTCATAACTTATTCATTGAGAATCCAAATGACATGGGACAGTTTTCATTAGAAAGAGTACAAAAATTATTTTCTTGTGTGATATTTTTATAATCGGATGTTAAATATTGAGTGCGGGGCATTCTGTACAAGTTCGGTCTCCTGAATAAACCAAAATTGAACAAGGTCTACCATTCTCTCTATAACTTATTTTTGGGGAGGATTCAAGGAGTGAAACTTGGAGAATTTTCAGAGAATAAATTGAATAATATTATCTATAGGATCATATTATTCCAAGAATTGAATAATTGTAGAAATTGAAGAAGTCTCAGGAAGAATTATCAGGTTCTATGTGATGATTGGTTGACGGTGATATTTTAATGTGAAGTTTTATTATCTCTCATATATTCTTGTGTGGAAGGAAGGGGAAAGGATGGAGAGTTAAACTCTCTCTTTATATTGGAGCATTGTATCTTCCTCTTAGAGGTTTGTCCCTCCATTTATATTTGGAAGCGGTAGCTACCTTTGGAATTCATTACTTCCCTTGAATAATAACTATTGATTATTTCTCATATATTGTGCATCGTGTATTGTGGTGTATTGGTGTAACTCTTATACTATTGTTCATTGTTCATTGGATATAATTTAATGGTTTAAGTATAAGTTGAAAAAGGTTTTAAATTGTACTTGATACTTATTCACCCCCCTCTCAGTATCTACAAATCAAAACTCTTATGTTCCTTTGAGTTATCTGAAAAATCCTGTTCATGGCTAATACATGTGATTCCTTTGTTGTTTCTTGAAATTGTGCCACCCGTCCAACATCCTGCATTACATCTAGTCTAGATGTTGTCACATATAGTAAGCTACCAATAATTGACCTGTATTGCCTCTGGTCTGTAGACTTTGAATCATCATCTTTTCTCAACATGCCACTGGTTTGCATAGGAGTGGTAATTGGTATGCAATCTTCCATTCCAAACCTCTTTATCATTTCTCTGATATACTTAGTTTGAGAAATACAAATTCCTTGGTTTCTTTGACGTATTTGAAGACCCAAAAATAAGGATAGTTCTCCATGTAATGACATTTCAAATTATTTATGCATATCCTTTGCAAATTTCTAGCTTAACCTGTCATTATTACTTCTAAAAATAATATCATCAAAATAAACTTCAATTAATAAAATACTATATTGAGTTACCTTAATGTAGAGTTTGTTGTCTACACTTCATTTTCTGAACCTTTCCTATTGTAGATATTTATCCAGTCTAGAGTACCATGCTCCAGGAGCCTGTTTTAGAACATACAAGGCCTTCTTCAATTTGCACACGTAATCTACATTCTATGACAACTGAAATACTTTTGGTTGTTCAATGTAGACCTATTATTCAAGTTCCTCATTCATAAAGGATGATATCATGTCCATATGATACACTTTAATATTCTTGGAGCATGCATAAGCTAAGAACAATCAGATTACTTCCATTCCTTCAACTGGGGAAAATGTCTCTTCAAATTTGACTGCTTCAACCTGTGTATATCCTTTACATACCAATATAGCTTTGTTCCTTGTAATGTGTGCATCTTCATTCAATTTATTTGTAAAAATCCACTTTGTGCCAATCACATTCTTATTATTTGGTCTTGGAACCAATTTGCATGTGTCATTCTTCTTTATTTGATCTAATTCTTCATCTATGGCCTTATTCCATAATTCATATTTCTTGGCCTCTTCAAAACTATTTGGTTCAATCGTAGATAAGAGTGCTAGGTGCATTTTTTATGGTGAACATATTCTTCTTATAGTCTCAACTCTTGCATTTTTTTTTTTCGATAATCGGATCTGAAGGATCATTCTTCTGTACTTGTTTGCTAGGTTTCTTTGGAGGCACTTATTGGACTTTCTCTTCTACTTTTGTATGATATTCTTCATATTCCTCTTCTACTTCTTCTTGATATTTTTCTTCTTCTTCGTAAAGTTGTTCCGTTGATTCATTTTATTCTTCCTTTGATTCTCATCCACATGTTTCATCAATTGTTACATTGATTCTTTCCAGAAATTTGATCAATATTAGATTGTAACACTTGTATTCTTTCCTTGTACTTGAGTAACCAACAAGTACTCCTTTGTCCCCACGAGATTCAAACATTCCCATTCTGCCATATTCTCTTTTGATGTAGCATTTGCTTCCAATATTATGAAGTTATTCACATTTGTTGGTCTTCCTTTCCATAGCTCATAGGGATTTTTTTTATTATTGTTTCTGAGCATTACTCTATTTTGAATCTGAACTACTATATGCACTGCATGTGTCCAAAACATATCTGTCAATTTGGAATCCATTAGCATTGTTTGATCCATTTCCTATGTAATTGACATCCATAATGTTCCTTTGTCTCTGAACCACTCTCCAAACCAATCTATGAATCCATGCTCTCGTACACTATCATATATCTATTCAAAATTGCTAAGTGTTCTTAAAAATACATCTCTGTCCATATTTTCCAAGACTCTACTGTAGAACTATCCATAATGCTAACCCATTTATTACTATACTATCATGAAGCCTTCACTACTACAACTATCAAATTGTACTTCTCCTAACTGACTACTCTGGATCTGTCTACTCAAACTCTACAAGCTTCTTGAAGTATGGTTCTTTGGTCTATCACATCTATCACAAAGACTCCCCCTATATAATATTTAGGTTACTTGAGATTCTCTAAGCTATATGGCTCATAACAATTCCTGCTCTAATCTGTATTCATTAACATCTTCAATGGTAGATTCATCATCTCTTTGAGCTCTGACTTCTTTATTTCTTTCTGTGGATTCATCTTTCACTACAATTCCTGAAAGTACAATATCTTGATCTTGTTCTGTATTTACTTGTCCTTCTTTTCTTTTAGTTATTTTCCAATCCTTTATGTATCTGACTTTTTTTTTTCTCTGTAGAATTTTCTTCATCTCATTTTATTGCCAATATTGCGATCTCTAGGACTTGGTATTTGTTCACCTTTTCTTCGTCTTTTCTTATGAATACTTTCTTGTATATGATATTAGTGTTCTCTTTCATGGAAGTATAAATCATGCTTCTACAATCACTCTCTATGTACCCATAGTTATGAAATTTGTAACATTCAATGTTACATGGGGCCACATAGGCATTTATTGCATGAACATTTATTTTATAATCCCTGCAATCTGCAACTTTATGTCCAAAATTAGTACAATAAAAACAATGACCATAAAATGATTTTTCTTACCTGGGAGGGAATCATCTTCTCTGTGGTCTAGTCTTTCTGAATTTATGCCTTGTTTGATCATGATCATGATTGAAGCTTCTTTGTGGCTTGAACATGGATGGTCTTCATGAAGATGTATCTTCAATATTTTTCTTAGATTCTGGTTGACCATGATTCCTTCCTTTGAGTACTTCTGCATAACTCTTTATATTTTAATCATTCTTCTTTTCTAGCAATCTAGAGTGCTTCTCTTCATTCTCTATAACTGATGTGGATGTTTTTGTCTCTTCAACGTTCTTTTTGAGATTGATGATTTTACTTCTCAATGCGACAACTTCTTCTTCAAGATTCTCAACCTCTTCTTCTTTCTTCATTATATGAGACTTCATGACTTCTTCTATTCTTTTCTCTTCTTCAAGATGAATTTTTAATGTGATTATTTCTTCTTCAAGTACTTTCTACTCTTCACCAAACTCTTCCTTAAGTTGGTTTACATTGTTAGTTCTTTCCTTAAGATGATCTGTCAATATCTTCTCTCTCATTTCTTCTTTTTCCTTATGTGCTTCTATGTTGGCTTCCAAATGATTCTTTTTATATTCAATATTTTCTTCGATATGTCTGGCTTCTTCTAGTTGAGTTCTTAATTTCTCAATGACCTATTGGGCTTCTTCAAAAATTTGAACACTCTCCTTTTGTTTCATCAATTCTTTCTTGAGTGACTTGTTCTTTTCTCTTTCTTTTCTTAGTTCATCTAAAGCACTAATCAATTCTTCTTCATAATTTTCTTCTTTTTCATTTAGTTTTTTTGTCTCATTTCCTTCATGGCATTCTATTTTGAGATGTACTTGTTTTTCACAATTAAAGAAAAAAACCATACCTCTGTTTATTANTCAGGAAGAATTATCAGGTTCTATGTGATGATTGGTTGACGGTGATATTTTAATGTGAAGTTTTATTATCTCTCATATATTCTTGTGTGGAAGGAAGGGGAAAGGATGGAGAGTTAAACTCTCTCTTTATATTGGAGCATTGTATCTTCCTCTTAGAGGTTTGTCCCTCCATTTATATTTGGAAGCGGTAGCTACCTTTGGAATTCATTACTTCCCTTGAATAATAACTATTGATTATTTCTCATATATTGTGCATCGTGTATTGTGGTGTATTGGTGTAACTCTTATACTATTGTTCATTGTTCATTGGATATAATTTAATGGTTTAAGTATAAGTTGAAAAAGGTTTTAAATTGTACTTGATACTTATTCACCCCCCTCTCAGTATCTACAAATCAAAACTCTTATGTTCCTTTGAGTTATCTGAAAAATCCTGTTCATGGCTAATACATGTGATTCCTTTGTTGTTTCTTGAAATTGTGCCACCCGTCCAACATCCTGCATTACATCTAGTCTAGATGTTGTCACATATAGTAAGCTACCAATAATTGACCTGTATTGCCTCTGGTCTGTAGACTTTGAATCATCATCTTTTCTCAACATGCCACTGGTTTGCATAGGAGTGGTAATTGGTATGCAATCTTCCATTCCAAACCTCTTTATCATTTCTCTGATATACTTAGTTTGAGAAATACAAATTCCTTGGTTTCTTTGACGTATTTGAAGACCCAAAAATAAGGATAGTTCTCCATGTAATGACATTTCAAATTATTTATGCATATCCTTTGCAAATTTCTAGCTTAACCTGTCATTATTACTTCTAAAAATAATATCATCAAAATAAACTTCAATTAATAAAATAC
The DNA here is from genome assembly GCA_000966675.3 of Picea glauca. Taxonomy (NCBI): domain Eukaryota; kingdom Viridiplantae; phylum Streptophyta; class Pinopsida; order Pinales; family Pinaceae; genus Picea; species Picea glauca. The sequence goes on from JZKD02S1302521.1 coordinate 39,188, forward strand.
TATATTGAGTTACCTTAATGTAGAGTTTGTTGTCTACACTTCATTTTCTGAACCTTTCCTATTGTAGATATTTATCCAGTCTAGAGTACCATGCTCCAGGAGCCTGTTTTAGAACATACAAGGCCTTCTTCAATTTGCACACGTAATCTACATTCTATGACAACTGAAATACTTTTGGTTGTTCAATGTAGACCTATTATTCAAGTTCCTCATTCATAAAGGATGATATCATGTCCATATGATACACTTTAATATTCTTGGAGCATGCATAAGTTAAGAACAATCAGATTACTTGCATTCCTTCAACTGGGGAAAATGTCTCTTCAAATTTGACTGCTTCAACCTGTGTATATCCTTTACATACCAATATAGCTTTGTTCCTTGTAATGTGTGCATATTCATTCAATTTATTTCTAAAAATCCACTTTGTGCCAATCACATTCTTATTCTTTGGTCTTGGAACCAATTTGCATGTGTCATTCTTCTTTATTTGATCTAATTCTTCATCCATGGCCTTATTCCATAATTCATCTTTCTTGGCCTCTTCAAAACTAGTTGGTTCAATCGTAGATAAGAGTGCTAGGTGCATTTGTTATGGTGAACATATTCTTCTTGTAGTCTCAACTCTTGCATTTTTTTTTTCGATAATCGGATCTGAAGGATCATTCTTCTGTACTTGTTTGCTAGGTTTCTTTGGAGGCACTTATTGGACTTTCTCTTCTACTTTTGTATGATATTGTTCATATTCCTCTTCTACTTCTTCTTGATATTTTTATTCTTCTTCGTAAAGTTGTTCCGTTGATTCATTTTATTCTTCCTTTGATTCTCGTCCACATGTTTCATCAATTGTTACATTGATTCTTTCCACAAATTTGATCAATATTAGATTGTAACACTTGTATGCTTTCCTTGTACTTGAGTAACCAACAAGTACTCCTTTGTCCCCAGGAGATTCAAACATTCCCATTCTGCCATATTCTCTTTTGATGTAGCATTTTCTTCCAATATTATGAAGTTATTCACATTTGTTGGTCTTCCTTTCCATAGCTCATATGGATTTTTTTTATTATTGTTTCTGAGCATTACTCTATTTTGAATCTGAACTACTATATGCACTACATGTGTCCAAAACATATCTGTCAATTTGGAATCCATTAGCATTGTTTGATCCATTTCCTATGTAATTGACATCCATAATGTTCCTTTGTTTCTGAACCACTCTCCAAACCAATCTATGAATCCATGCTCTTGTACACTATCATATATCTGTTCAAAATTGCTAAGTGTTCTTAAAAATACATCTCTGTCCATATTGTCCAAGACTCTACTGCAGAACTATTCATAATGCTAACCCATTTATTACTATACTATCATGAAGCCTACACTACTACAACTATCAAATTGTACTTCTCCTAACTGACTACTCTGGATCTGTCTACTCAAACTCTACAAGCTTCTTGAAGTATGGTTCTTTGGTCTATCACATCTATCACAAAGACTCCCCCTATATAATATTTAGGTTACTTGAGATTCTCTAAGCTATATGGCTCATAACAATTCCTGCTCTAATCTGTATTCATTAACATCTTCAATGGTAGATTCATCATCTCTTTGAGCTCTGACTTCTTTATTTCTTTCTGTGGATTCATCTTTCACTACAATTCCTGAAAGTACAATATCTTGATCTTGTTCTGTATTTACTTGTCCTTCTTTTCTTTTAGTTATTTTCCAATCCTTTATGTATCTGACTTTTTTTTTTCTCTGTAGAATTTTCTTCATCTCATTTTATTGCCAATATTGCGATCTCTAGGACTTGGTATTTGTTCACCTTTTCTTCGTCTTTTCTTATGAATACTTTCTTGTATATGATATTAGTGTTCTCTTTCATGGAAGTATAAATCATGCTTCTACAATCACTCTCTATGTACCCATAGTTATGAAATTTGTAACATTCAATGTTACATGGGGCCACATAGGCATTTATTGCATGAACATTTATTTTATAATCCCTGCAATCTGCAACTTTATGTCCAAAATTAGTACAATAAAAACAATGACCATAAAATGATTTTTCTTACCTGGGAGGGAATCATCTTCTCTGTGGTCTAGTCTTTCTGAATTTATGCCTTGTTTGATCATGATCATGATTGAAGCTTCTTTGTGGCTTGAACATGGATGGTCTTCATGAAGATGTATCTTCAATATTTTTCTTAGATTCTGGTTGACCATGATTCCTTCCTTTGAGTACTTCTGCATAACTCTTTATATTTTAATCATTCTTCTTTTCTAGCAATCTAGAGTGCTTCTCTTCATTCTCTATAACTGATGTGGATGTTTTTGTCTCTTCAACGTTCTTTTTGAGATTGATGATTTTACTTCTCAATGCGACAACTTCTTCTTCAAGATTCTCAACCTCTTCTTCTTTCTTCATTATATGAGACTTCATGACTTCTTCTATTCTTTTCTCTTCTTCAAGATGAATTTTTAATGTGATTATTTCTTCTTCAAGTACTTTCTACTCTTCACCAAACTCTTCCTTAAGTTGGTTTACATTGTTAGTTCTTTCCTTAAGATGATCTGTCAATATCTTCTCTCTCATTTCTTCTTTTTCCTTATGTGCTTCTATGTTGGCTTCCAAATGATTCTTTTTATATTCAATATTTTCTTCGATATGTCTGGCTTCTTCTAGTTGAGTTCTTAATTTCTCAATGACCTATTGGGCTTCTTCAAAAATTTGAACACTCTCCTTTTGTTTCATCAATTCTTTCTTGAGTGACTTGTTCTTTTCTCTTTCTTTTCTTAGTTCATCTAAAGCACTAATCAATTCTTCTTCATAATTTTCTTCTTTTTCATTTAGTTTTTTTGTCTCATTTCCTTCATGGCATTCTATTTTGAGATGTACTTGTTTTTCACAATTAAAGAAAAAAACCATACCTCTGTTTATTATGTACTCTTCATCTTCTAAATCTATTTGACATGGTGAACATATTTCTTTTGGATATATACCTGCATCTTCTTTGGAATTTTCTGAATTTGTGATGGGTGAAGAATATATGTCATGTAACTTATCCCATAGTTCTTTGGTTTATGAACATTTACCAACCTTTTCTCTTACCTGATTAGGTAATCCTTCCCAGATGAAATCCATTACTATTTTGTTAGTCTTCTTCAATTCCTTGTTCGCTGCAATATTTTCCTTTTTTGAACTATCATATCGTGTAATGAATGATATTGAAATATAATTCCCTTGTTCCTGTAAAAATACTTTCGTTCTTCTCCTCCATATCTCATATTTTAACCCATTTTGACCATTAAATAGTGATACTCCGTTCTCAAAATTATCCAAGATCTCCTTCCAGTGGTTAAAATGATTTTTGAAGGAACTTGCTCTGATACCAATTGTTGGATTACTAAGAGGGGGGGTGAATCAATAATATAGAAATTTAATCCCTTTTAACCAAAAAAATCAAGTGTTATATCAGTGTAGAATTATAATCCAATAGTTGCAGAGTAAATAAACAATGAAAAAATGAGCAATCATACGCATACATAGGTAATCAATGTTTTTACGTGGAAACCCAAAGAGGTAGAAAACCACAGAATGATTTTTCTTATATATATTTAAAAATTACATTCATTGGAAGCACCAACTTTCATTTTTTTCCAGCTGCAACTGGAAGGACGCTCCAATCCCCTAGTTTCTCAAGATACAACATGAGGGAAGCTCCAACTCGCTAATTCTATGGTTGTAACCAGAAGGATTCTACAACCCCTATGTTCTCTGGCTATAACTGGAAGGTGGCTAAAACTACTTGTCCTTTCCCCTTCCAATCATTCTCAACTATAAGTAGAATGAGGAACCACTTTCACACTATCACTGTGATATATACTACTATAAATTGGTAGCAATCAACTTGCACCAAAAAAATTCTAACAACTTGTACCAATAACCTATTCGAGCATGTACCATACATCAACCTATACCTCAACCTATACCATAAAAAAATGCATCAACCATGCACCAAACCTGTACAAATAACCTGTCACAATAACTTGTCCAAACAACCTATTACAACAATATGTATCATCAATATTATCAACCAAATTAGATCTACTNCACTACTACAACTATCAAATTGTACTTCTCCTAACTGACTACTCTGGATCTGTCTACTCAAACTCTACAAGCTTCTTGAAGTATGGTTCTTTGGTCTATCACATCTATCACAAAGACTCCCCCTATATAATATTTAGGTTACTTGAGATTCTCTAAGCTATATGGCTCATAACAATTCCTGCTCTAATCTGTATTCATTAACATCTTCAATGGTAGATTCATCATCTCTTTGAGCTCTGACTTCTTTATTTCTTTCTGTGGATTCATCTTTCACTACAATTCCTGAAAGTACAATATCTTGATCTTGTTCTGTATTTACTTGTCCTTCTTTTCTTTTAGTTATTTTCCAATCCTTTATGTATCTGACTTTTTTTTTTCTCTGTAGAATTTTCTTCATCTCATTTTATTGCCAATATTGCGATCTCTAGGACTTGGTATTTGTTCACCTTTTCTTCGTCTTTTCTTATGAATACTTTCTTGTATATGATATTAGTGTTCTCTTTCATGGAAGTATAAATCATGCTTCTACAATCACTCTCTATGTACCCATAGTTATGAAATTTGTAACATTCAATGTTACATGGGGCCACATAGGCATTTATTGCATGAACATTTATTTTATAATCCCTGCAATCTGCAACTTTATGTCCAAAATTAGTACAATAAAAACAATGACCATAAAATGATTTTTCTTACCTGGGAGGGAATCATCTTCTCTGTGGTCTAGTCTTTCTGAATTTATGCCTTGTTTGATCATGATCATGATTGAAGCTTCTTTGTGGCTTGAACATGGATGGTCTTCATGAAGATGTATCTTCAATATTTTTCTTAGATTCTGGTTGACCATGATTCCTTCCTTTGAGTACTTCTGCATAACTCTTTATATTTTAATCATTCTTCTTTTCTAGCAATCTAGAGTGCTTCTCTTCATTCTCTATAACTGATGTGGATGTTTTTGTCTCTTCAACGTTCTTTTTGAGATTGATGATTTTACTTCTCAATGCGACAACTTCTTCTTCAAGATTCTCAACCTCTTCTTCTTTCTTCATTATATGAGACTTCATGACTTCTTCTATTCTTTTCTCTTCTTCAAGATGAATTTTTAATGTGATTATTTCTTCTTCAAGTACTTTCTACTCTTCACCAAACTCTTCCTTAAGTTGGTTTACATTGTTAGTTCTTTCCTTAAGATGATCTGTCAATATCTTCTCTCTCATTTCTTCTTTTTCCTTATGTGCTTCTATGTTGGCTTCCAAATGATTCTTTTTATATTCAATATTTTCTTCGATATGTCTGGCTTCTTCTAGTTGAGTTCTTAATTTCTCAATGACCTATTGGGCTTCTTCAAAAATTTGAACACTCTCCTTTTGTTTCATCAATTCTTTCTTGAGTGACTTGTTCTTTTCTCTTTCTTTTCTTAGTTCATCTAAAGCACTAATCAATTCTTCTTCATAATTTTCTTCTTTTTCATTTAGTTTTTTTGTCTCATTTCCTTCATGGCATTCTATTTTGAGATGTACTTGTTTTTCACAATTAAAGAAAAAAACCATACCTCTGTTTATTAGGTACTCTTCATCTTCTAAATCTATTTGACATGGTGAACATATTTCTTTTGGATATATACTTGCATCTTCTTTGGAATTTTCTGAATTTGTGATGGGTGAAGAATATATGTCATGTAACTTATCCCATAGTTCTTTGGTTGATGAACATTTACCAACCTTTTCTCTTACCTGATTAGGTAATCCTTCCCAGATGAAATCCATTACTATTTTGTTAGTCTTCTTCAATTCCTTGTTCGCTACAATATTTTCCTTTTTTGAACTATCATATCGTGTAATGAATGATATTGAAATATAATTCCCTTGTTCCTGTAAAAATACTTTCGTGCTTCTCCTCCATATCTCATATTTTAACCCATTTTGACCATTAAATAGTGATACTCCATTCTCAAAATTATCCATGATCTCCTTCCAGTGGTTAAAATGATTTTTGAAGGAACTTGCTCTGATACCAATTGTTGGATTACTAAGAGGGGGGGGGTGAATCAATAATATAGCAATGTAATCCCTTTTAACCAAAAAAATCAAGTGTTATATCAATGTAGAATTATAATCCAATAGTTGCAGAGTAAATAAACAATGAAAAAATGAGCAATCATATGCATACACAGGTAATCAGTGTTTTTACGTGGAAACCCAAAGAGGTAGAAAACCACAGAATGATTTTTCTTATATATATTTAAAAATTACATTCATTGGAAGCACCAACTTTCATTTTTTTCCAACTACAACTCGAAGGATGCTCCAATCCCCTAGTTTCTCAAGATACAACATGAGGGAAGCTCCAACTCGCTAATTCTATGGTTGTAACCAGAAGGATTCTACAACCCCTATGTTCTCTGGCTATAACTGGAAGGTGGCTAMAACTACTTGTCCTTTCCCCTTCCAATCATTCTCAAYTATAAGTAGAATGAGGAACCACTTTCACACTATCACTGTGATATATACTACTATAAATTGGTAGCAATCAACTTGCACCAAAAAAATTCTAACAACTTGTACCAATAACCTATTCCAACATGTACCATACATGAACCTATACCTCAACCTATACCATACAAAAATGCATCAACCATGCACCAAACCTGTACAAATAACCTGTCACAATAACTTGTCCAAACAACCTATTACAACAATATGTATCATCAATATTATCAACCAAATTAGATCTACTNAACATCATCAACTATACACCTCATGTATGTGCCAACTCATCAACTAATTGTCTCAACCATGTACCCAACATGTACCTCAACCAAAATCCCTCATCAATTTCATCATCCAAATCTGTTTTGTAACTCTATAACAGACTTGGTTTATATGATCACATACCTGCAAACCTTCATTAACTTTAATGACAAGAGACTAGAATTTTCATCAAACATTAATTTAGTTTCACATGACTAATTTTGGATTAGTCAACAACCCTAACTTTCAATAATCATAACTATTTACCTGTAATGAATAAAGATATAAAAATGGTACACAATTTGTTTTAGTGTATTTTATGCAATTCCTCCATGTTTCACTACTTGGAACCTCTCAGGAAAGGAGTTATAGAAAAAATGGCATACCTTGTTGAATTCTGGCTTATTCTTGAGAGCCAAGTTGTAGAGCATGTCCCAAACAAAAATTTGTTATATGGATCTAAAAATGGTAAAAACAATACTAAAGACTTCAATCTAACCAATACATTTGGTCTTACTGAATTTAGATATTTTATGAAGAAGTTATGACATTTTTAGCCGAAACACCTGTTTTAGACTAGTTTCAGGACTAGCTACAAACCCTATTTTCCACAGAATGTAACTCCAAATATACAATGACCCACAAGATGAAATGTTTGTCACATCTACTTGGATATTTTTCGTCAACAACCTCCATATTTCATGGTATGAATCATTCTATATAAAAATATTATTGTGAGAATGGTGAGATGACCTGTAAATAACATACATTAGAAAGCATCATCAAACGAATTTATCCTCCCTTGAATTTCGGCCTTCTTTACTTCACCTTCCCTCTTAAATTCTCCTTAGATATCCTTTGGTTATCTCATTCACTTGTAGATATTCAATATACTTAAGTGTGATTAAATGAGATACGCTTGCCTCTGATTTATACTTTTATTTAGCTTCCTCAAGGGGTTACCTTCTAACCATCTTAAACCACTTTCCTTATTTTAGGGCTAACCCACTTCTAGACACTTGTCCACTTAGTAATTTCTCCATTAATTTTATTATTTAAACAATTTCTTTTGTATCCACTTTGACTTATAGTAAACTCATCACTTCACTTTATTATTTAAATGATTTCTTCTTTGCAACCACTTTAACTACTTTGACCTTTTGGGGCTTCTAGATGACTCATGAGGGTTCTCCAACTTCAGATGACCATAACTCTCTAACCATGAGGAGTTATGTGACCTTACACATACCGCCGAAAATGGAAGGACATGTACTATCCATATAGAATAGCCTTACCTTTAGATATATTAAAACTCATACCATTATACATCAAACAAACTTGGGTCCATTACCCAAACCTTTGTGCTACCGAAATTCTCTACGAGACTTAATTCAAGGGTTGAAATCAATGACAACCAACCCAAATAATCACCACAAATTTCTTTAACAATTTAGTGGCATACATAGTTTGACTAAGGAATATTTGGTTAGGATGTTAAGAAACTTCAACTCCAAGATAATAATGAAGTGTCCATAAATCAATCATTTTGTGTAATATACCAGATATAAAAAGTATGAAGAATAGAAATAAAATGTTAGAAATGGTAGAATAACAACAATATAACCAGAACAATCACCACAATAACACCGAAATGATATAAGAATAACAATAGAAATAACACTTTGATTCTGAGAGCAATGTTCACGGGCCTCTTCGAGGGGGAAACCTCCAGTCGAGAAGATATCTATTACAATAATATCCAAGGTAGGGTTCTCATACCCTCGACTCCTATTTATACTAAATATGACTATCAATAAAAGCATCTAGAGGAAGATCCTTATAGAAGCAGAAGCTTCTATTCGGTCTTCTTACATTCGAGTTGTTCTATTTTATTGCAAGGAATTATTAATGTTGACCTTTATTACATCCGAATATATTTTTCTACCTATGTGCGGGTTAGGACCCTAACATGTCCTCCCCCTTAAAAAACACCTTGTCCTTAAGGCTTGAGATGTGGAAATTGCTGTAGAATGGTAGCTGGCTCCCAAGTGGCATCTATTGGAGTTGTATCTTTCCATTGGACTAACACTTCCTTGATGGTCCTCTGATGTAGGCAACGCTCACACTAGTCCAAAACTTCTTGTGGTTGTAGCCAAATGGATCCTTCTGCGTCTAACATGGGAAGGTTGGTTTGAATTTGGCACTTAGTTCCAATCACCTTCTTTAAACATGAAACATGAAAAATAGGATGTAGCTTAGAATGACTGGGCAAAGATAACTAATAGGCTACCTATCCCACACACTTGAGAATGATATAAGGACCATAAAATTTGGGCGCTATCTTTTGACAATGCTCGACCTTGAGGGAATTTTGCTTGTAAGTTTGCAGTCGAAGAAACACTTGATCCCCTTCTACAAATTGACGTTCAGAGTGACCTTGATCTACCTGTTGCTTCATGCAATTTTGTGTCATGACCAAACTCTCTTTGAGGCCATGGAGAATAGCCTCTTGAACTGTAAGTGTTTGGTGAACCACCTAGACCTTCAAGACACCAGGTAAGTATGAGAGAAATGAAGGTTGACTTTGTCCATATACCGCTTCAAAAGAAGTCATGCATGTAGTTGTATGGTATGAAGTGTTGTACCACCATTTAGCTAGGGTAACTATTGAGCCCATCAATTTTTCTTTTTCGAGGAAGAACACCTCAAATATGTTTCCAAACACTTGTTGACAACTTCCATTTGACCATCAATCTGGGGATGATAAGTTGTGATGAAATGCAATTAGGTGTCTTGTAGCTTGAATAGTTCTTGCCAAAAATTGTTGGTGAAAGTTGTGTCGCGATAAAAAAAAATAGAATGCGAAATGCCATGAAGCTTGAAGACCTGATCCATGAAAAAGTGAGCCACCGTGGATGTTGTAAATTGATGTTGAAGAGAATAGAAATGAGCATACTTGGAAAGGTGATCAACAACCACCATGATGACTAATTTATTTCCCGATTTGGGTAAGATTGTAATAAAATCCATAGAGATATCCCTCCAAATAACAGGTCGAATAGAAAGTGGTTGTATTGTTCTTGGATATTTGATTGTTTCTCCCCTGTTGCGTTGACACACATCACATTCAACGACAAAATTATGAATTTCTTGTTTCATACCATCCCAGAAAAAGGAACGTTTGACCCTGTCATAGGTTTTGGTAAACCCAGAGTGCCCATTTGTGGGTGTAGCATGAAGCTCACAAAGTACCATGGATTTAATTTTTGATTGTTTACTTAAATACAAACGGCCTTTGTATCAAAGCTCATCATGGATCCAAGAGTACCTTGGGGAAGATGGAGTATTGGAATGCAATTGTTGGATCAGATGTGAACTTTTGGGATCATGTAGCCATTCCTACCGAATGGCTTGGAGCCAATATGGGACAATGAAGGAAAGAGAAAAAATGGATCAGTCATCTTCATATTTTTGGGAAAGTGCGTCTGCAACCACATTGTCTTTTCCTTTCTTGTAAATGATCTCATAATCATATCCAAAGAGCTTAGTCACCCATTTTTGTTGCTCCGGGGAGGAAATGAGTTGTTCCATAAAATACTTGAGGCTTTGATGGTCTATCTTAATTTGGAAGTGTTTCCCAAATAGATAAGGGCACCACAGATCAACGACATGTAGAATAACCAACATTTCATTTTCATAGATTGATTTTCCCATATTTCTTTTAGATAGTTGCTTATTGGTAAAGGCCAAAGGCCGACCCTCTTGCATAAGGATAACACCAATTTCTTTCCCTAAAGAATCACATTCCAACACAAAGGTCTTTGTGAAATCAGGAAGGGCTAGAACTGGAGTGGTACACATGGCCATCTTCAAGGTTTGAAAATCTTGAGAAACTATTGGAGTCCAAGTGAAAGAGTTCTTTTTTACGAGTGCAATGAGAGGTGTTGCAATATTTCCGTAATTCTTAACAAACTTGCGATAATAACCTGTTAAGACCATAAATGCACACAATATTTTGAGAGTCTTTGGGTGAGGCATGTATTGCATAGCTTCAATCTTTTTAGGATCCACCCTGACGCCATCCTTTCCAACAAGATGACCCAAGTACTCGACTTCTGAGGTTCCAAAAGCACATTTAGACTGTTTTAGGAAATGTTGGTGCTAAGGGAGTAGATGGAGAACTTGATCCACATGAGCAAGATGGTCTATTTAGGGTTTTCTATAGATGAGGATATCATCAAATAAAACTAAGACAAAACGATAGAGAAAAGGATGGAAGACATGATTCATGAGGCTTTGGAAGGTGGAGGGGGCATTACACAAGCCAAAGGGCATGACCAAAAACTCATAGTGGCCCTCATGATTTCTAAAGGAAGTCTTTGGAATGTATTCCTCTTTCATACATATATGGTGCTAGCTAGAATGAAGATCAAGTTTAGTAAAGAACCGGCTGCCACTCAATTCATCCAAGAGGTCATCAATGACAGGAATGGGAAATTTGTCTTTAATGGTAAGTTTTTTGAGGTAATCGAAGTCAGGACACACTCACCAAGAACATTCTTTCTTCAGGACCATGACCATAGGAGAAGATTAGGGGATCGTGCTAGGGTGGATAACGCTTGATTTAATGAGTTCCTGTACCATTTTATCAATTTCATTTTTTTGGGAAAAGGGATGATGATACAGACGAATATTTGGAGGAAGGCTTCCTATTTCAAAGGGAATGGAATGATTATGAACACCACAGGAAGGAGGGAGTCCTTAGGGAGTGGAAAATACCACTTGATCTTTAGAAATGATGGATTGGAGGTTTTGCGGTACCGAGGGTGTCTTTGTTGCTTGTATGGCATGGAGTTGGGAAATAATACCAGAATGACCTTTTTTGAGCAGATTGTCCATGCGATGGGAACTAATGATCTTATATGAATGGGAGGTGATGCCTTGGAACTTATATTTTTGGCCCTCCTGGTCAAATTTCATGGTTAATTCCTTAAAATTGATGAGAATGGGACCCAAAGTCCTTAGCCAGTCTGCACCCAACACAATGTCACAACCACCCATATCAATAGAAAACATATGATATTTCAGGTGGTAGTAACCAATTTGGAGACACACATTTTCACAATGCCCTCCACATTTCATGGAGACACCATTGGCAATCATAATTTGGAAATTATTGACTGCATGGATGTAGCAATGAGATTCTTAGGAAATGTGGCAATGAATAAAATTATGGGTGCTTCCACTATCAACCAGAATGATGACCTTCCTATGCTTGATGTAATCGATTAGCTTGAGGGTCTAGGGAGTAGAGAAGCCAGTGAGAGAATTTAGGTAAATGACCAGTTCTCCTTCGGGAGGGTCTGAGGGAGGGGTTACGTCAGTGGTTTCAGGTGACTTAGACACAAAGGGAGTTTCAACATCCTTTTTTGAAATATCCTCCAAGATAGCCATAAAAATATTTTGTTCCTTACACTTGTGGCCTGAGAAATATTTTTCATCACAATTATAACAAAGGCCTTTGAGTTGGCGTTCATCCATCTCAGCCCTGGTCATTTTTTATATCTTTAGTGGAGCAGAGGAAGTAGTGGGATTTACTAGTTTAGTGTGAGGGATAAAGGGGGATTTCCAATTTTGAGAAGATAGAAATTGTTGTGCTTCTTTATCTCTTTTAGTAGCGTCCACCCAACTTTGAGGCCAATCCATGAGGACATGGGCCTGAATCTTATCCTTGAGGCCACTGATAAAAAAATCTCAGAAAAAGGCATTAGGCATGTCCTCTGTCTGAAAATCCAGGCATTCAAAAGAATCTATAAAGTCTTCTACTATGCTTGATTGTTTCAACCTTATCAAATGGCCCAAATGGTTGGTTTCAATGTCAAAGAGTTCATAAATCTCTGCCACAAAGTGTGTCCAANGGACAATGAAGGAAAGAGAAAAAATGGATCAGTCATCTTCATATTTTTGGGAAAGTGCGTCTGCAACCACATTGTCTTTTCCTTTCTTGTAAATGATCTCATAATCATATCCAAATAGCTTAGTCACCCATTTTTGTTGCTCCGGGGAGGAAATGAGTTGTTCCATAAAATACTTGAGGCTTTGATGGTCTATCTTAATTTGGAAGCGTTTCCCAAATAGATAAGGGAACCACAGATCAACGACATGTAGAATAACCAACATTTCATTTTCATAGATTGATTTGCCCATATTTCTTTTCGATAGTTGCTTGTTGGTAAAGGCCAAAGGCCGACCCTCTTGCATAAGGATAACACCAATTTCTTTCCCTAAAGCATCACATTCCAACACAAAGGTCTTTGTGAAATCAGGAAGGGCTAGAACTGGAGTGGTACACATGGCCATCTTCAAGGTTTGAAAAGATTGAGAAACTATTGGATTCCAAGTGAAAGAGTTCTTTTTTAGGAGTGCAATGAGAGGTGTTGCAATATTTCCGTAATTCTTAACAAACTTGCGATAATAACCTGTTAAGCCCATAAATGCACACAATATTTTGAGAGTATTTGGGTGAGGCATGTCTTGCATAGCTTCAATCTTTTTAGGATCCACCCTGACGCCATCCTTTCCAATAAGATGACCCAAGTACTCGACTTCTGAGGTTCCAAAAGCACATTTAGACTGTTTCAGGAAATGTTGGTGCTGAGGGAGTAGATGGAGAACTTGATCCACATGAGCAAGATGGTCTATCTAGGTTTTTCTATAGATGAGGATATCATCAAATAAAACTAAGACAAAACGATAGAGAAAAAGATGGAAGACATGATTCATGAGGCTTTGGAAGGTGGAGGGGGCATTACACAAGCCAAAGGGCATGACCAAAAACTCATAGTGGCCCTCATGATTTCTAAAGGAAGTCTTTGGAATGTATTCCTCTTTCATACATATATGGTGCTAGCTAGAATGAAGATCAAGTTTAGTAAAGAACCGGCTGCCACTCAATTCATCCAAGAGGTCATCAATGACAGGAATGGGAAATTTGTCTTTAATGGTAAGTTTTTTGAGGTAATCGAAGTCAGGACACACTCACCAAGAACATTCTTTCTTCAGGACCATGACCATAGGAGAAGATTAGGGGATCGTGCTAGGGTGGATAACGCTTGATTTAATGAGTTCCTGTACCATTTTATCAATTTCATTTTTTTGGGAAAAGGGATGATGATACAGACGAATATTTGGAGGAAGGCTTCCTATTTCAAAGGGAATGGAATGATTATGAACACCACAGGAAGGAGGGAGTCCTTAGGGAGTGGAAAATACCACTTGATCTTTAGAAATGATGGATTGGAGGTTTTGCGGTACCGAGGGTGTCTTTGTTGCTTGTATGGCATGGAGTTGGGAAATAATACCAGAATGACCTTTTTTGAGCAGATTGTCCATGCGATGGGAACTAATGATCTTATATGAATGGGAGGTGATGCCTTGGAACTTATATTTTTGGCCCTCCTGGTCAAATTTCATGGTTAATTCCTTAAAATTGATGAGAATGGGACCCAAAGTCCTTAGCCAGTCTGCACCCAACACAATGTCACAACCACCCATATCAATAGAAAACATATGATATTTCAGGTGGTAGTAACCAATTTGGAGACACACATTTTCACAATGCCCTCCACATTTCATGGAGACACCATTGGCAATCATAATTTGGAAATTATTGACTGCATGGATGTAGCAATGAGATTCTTAGGAAATGTGGCAATGAATAAAATTATGGGTGCTTCCACTATCAACCAGAATGATGACCTTCCTATGCTTGATGTAATCGATTAGCTTGAGGGTCTAGGGAGTAGAGAAGCCAGTGAGAGAATTTAGGTAAATGACCAGTTCTCCTTCGGGAGGGTCTGAGGGAGGGGTTACGTCAGTGGTTTCAGGTGACTTAGACACAAAGGGAGTTTCAACATCCTTTTTTGAAATATCCTCCAAGATAGCCATAAAAATATTTTGTTCCTTACACTTGTGGCCTGAGAAATATTTTTCATCACAATTATAACAAAGGCCTTTGAGTTGGCGTTCATCCATCTCAGCCCTGGTCATTTTTTATATCTTTAGTGGAGCAGAGGAAGTAGTGGGATTTACTAGTTTAGTGTGAGGGATAAAGGGGGATTTCCAATTTTGAGAAGATAGAAATTGTTGTGCTTCTTTATCTCTTTTAGTAGCGTCCACCCAACTTTGAGGCCAATCCATGAGGACATGGGCCTGAATCTTATCCTTGAGGCCACTGATAAAAAAATCTCAGAAAAAGGCATTAGGCATGTCCTCTGTCTGAAAATCCAGGCATTCAAAAGAATCTATAAAGTCTTCTACTATGCTTGATTGTTTCAACCTTATCAAATGGCCCAAATGGTTGGTTTCAATGTCAAAGAGTTCATAAATCTCTGCCACAAAGTGTGTCCAAGAAATATACCCTCGATGAGAAGTTTTTCTCCATTTCCACCATCGCCAGCGTTCTTGATCTAGATGGAGAACACCATACCGGAATTTGGCCAAGTCATCTCTAATTCCTTATAAAGAGAAATAATGTTCCATTTGGGTTGGGTAATAAAAATCATGAATGGTCGATATCCGGGGAAAATCAAACCCAGCTGGTGCCTCATTAGTCCTCTTTACAGCTTCGAGGATCTTCTGAGACCCTCTCTAACTCTAACCCCTTCTCACATTTAGAGAACTGAAAAGAAAGTTGTGGATAGATTGCTTAATGCAGGGGTTGATTCTATGTATTAGATCATCCTCCATGATTCCAGATAGTCCCAATGCTCTCTCCTTTAGCTCCAATGCAAGGATCTCTCTCATATGGATGGCCCTATTCTCGACGGGGCTCCACCTTCATCAACTTCGCTTCTCCTCAAAGTTATAAATGATCATAATCTCAGAAGCGAATGCAGAAGAGCACAAGTTGGCAGTTGGTTCAAGAATTTTGAAAATCGGGAGTCAGAAGCAGAGAGGCTCCTGCTTCCCAAATTCGTGAAGTCGTGAAAAGAGTGAGAGGATCTGGACCATTGACGCTTGAGGTGATATGGATCATTGTTCTGTTCCCATTGACTTGATGTGAGAGAATCTTGGGTTTCGAGAGTCTAGAGCATGGAGGGGGTTGTTTTCCCAAGTCGCGAAATCACAAAATGCGAAATCGTGAAATGCAAAGGTGGAT
>JZKD02S1302521.1:55224-77090 GCA_000966675.3 Picea glauca
AAAGTGATGGTGTTGAAAGTTATGGGAATGGGAGCAATTTTTAGCTTCAATATGTGGAGGTGGGTCAGATAAAAGGTTATCTATAGGGATATGCAACTTCGTGTAGAGCATCGAATCGACCGATTCAAGCTGGGTAGTCAGGTCTTGTTTGACTTCCTCCATTCGGGACTGCATGGTTGTATTGATGGCTACAACATTTACACTGAGCTGTTTCACTTCTTGTTTGGTCTTGTTGAAATTATATTGCAAGGTATTGAAGCGAGCTTCCAAGTCTTGGCTACGGGTATGGGCCATGATGACGAGGGAACTGAAATGGGGCAGGTGGGGTCAAAATGTTTTCTGAAAAATGATATGTATGAATGTGATAAGGTAGAAGAGATGAATCCAATGGAATGGGTATCAAAGAGATGAATCCAATGGAAGAGAGTTATAATCATGTTTGAAGAGAGTTATAATCATGTTTGAATAATACTGTAGTGATGAAATGGGCAAATTATTAACCATGAAGAAATGTGTAGTGATTTGGAAACCCTTACACAGTTGTGCGACAATAGATCTTGTCTCTTTTAATTTGTTTACATTTTTGTCCCCAAGGGTTAGGTATTCAAGGGTTATAAAGACAAGGGTTTTTCCTGTGCTATAGCTCTCTGATATACATGCGTGGTCCAATAGTAGTACTTCACCCAATATCACAAGGCACTATCTAAGGAGGCTAGACCTTGCCCTTAGGCGTACTACATGACTACCCAGGTACTAGAGAGTATCTTCCCGAGTGTTGTTCTCGGTGGCACTATAGCAGTCAAGAAACTAATAGGTTTATCTAAAGAGGGCTTCAGGTACTCTAGGCCTATCCGTACACAGGTGTTTTCTGATGGGTACCACTCGAAGGGGTACCAACAGGGTTTACAAGGGTGGACAATAGATGTGCACTTAAGTACCACTTGTATTTCCTACATGTATGAATCCCTCAACCATGGGTTTATGCATGTAACGATAGATCTTTGTGGCTTAAAAACATCAGAATACATCTCTACCCTAAAAAAAAAATTAACCCACAATTTTTTCCGAGGAAAGTTCTTTGATACCACTTGAAATATACCAGATATAAAAAGTATGCAGAACCAAAATAAAATGCTAGAAATGGTATAATAACAACAATATAACCAGAACAATCACCACAATAACACTAAAATGATATAAGAATAAAAACAAAAACAACACTTTGATTCTGAGAGCAATGTTCATGGGCCTCTTTGAGAGGGAAACCTCCAGTCGAGTAGAGCTCTATTACAATAATATCCAATCCAAGGTTCTCATACCCTCGAATCCTATTTATACTAAATATGTCTATTAAAAGAACTATCTAGAGGAAGATCCTTATAGAAGCGGAAGCTTCTATTAGGTCTTCGTATATTCGACTTATTCTATTTCATTGCAGGTCCTTATTAATGTTGACCTTTATTACATATGAATATATTGTTCTACCTATGTGCAGGTTAGGACCCTAACATTTTGAACCCTTCTTTAAGTTCTTCCTTAACCTGTTTGATGTGATCTTCATTATTTCATATTATGATTAAGTCATCAACATAGATTAAAAGTATCACCATGTGGTTATCTTTCATTCTAAAATACAATTTATCATTTGATTCACTCCACTAAAAACCCACCTTTCGTAGGTACTCATCCATTTTTGCATACCAAGCTCAAGGAAATTGTTTCAAACCATATAAAGCCTTCACAAGTTTGAAAACTTTATGTTGTCCTTTATCTTCAAAACATTGTGTTTGAGTCATGAAAACATCTTCCTTTATATCACCATTCAAGATGACACTTTTGACATCCATTTGATGTAATTTCCAACCATTATGTGCTGCCAAATTCATAACCATTATGATAGTATTCCATTTATCTATGGGTGCAAAATTTTCCTCATAATCAATTCCTTCTTGTTGAGAAAAACCTTTTGCAACAAGTCTTTCTTTGTACTTGTCAGTTTTACCATTGGGATTGTAGTTTACTTGATAAACCCATTTAAAACCAATGGGATTAACACTATGTGGAAAATCAACTAAGTTCCAAGTCCCATTTGCAACTACTGAATCATATTCATTAATCATTTCTTCCTGCCATTCTTTATGTCCAAATTCTTTAGCAAAAGAAGTAGGTTTAGTGGAAGCATGAAAAAAATTAGCTTATGCTCTTGAAGATCCCCTAGTTCCTATTTTTTTCATTTCATCTAAATGAACATATTTGAGAAGTTGTTTGGCCCACTTTAGCTTCTTATGTTGAGCGGATTGTGGATCTAAATCACCATTATTGTTGAAAAGAGGATTTTCAAACATTAGGCTCTTCTTTCATATGAAGTATCTGAGGTTGGAGATGATTCTTTTGAAGATTCAGTATCAAATGAGTCTTTTGTCGTTTCATTACTAGATTAATCAGAAGAACTTTTTTATAAAGAGATGTCTTTTGGAGTAACAAAGTCTTTTTCAAACCAAAATGCTTTCTTTGACTTGTTGAATTTACCTTTACCCTTAGTGTTTTTCTTCTCTAAAAGACCAATGCGATGATTAATCTCATCTAAACTACTACTTTCATTTTCATCAAAAATGACATCTCTAATGACAATGAATTTTCCATCTAAAATTTATCTATACCCTTTCTTTTCATTAGAGTATCCAATGAAGATCATACTTATGTTTTCTGATTTAGTTATCTTTTCCTTAGGAACTAAATAATAACATGTGGAGACAAAAACCATAAGACTATTTACCTTGCGATTAAAACCATACCAAGCTTCGTAATGTGTTTGTCCATCTAAAGTTGATGTAGGTGATTGATTTCTGAGATAAACTGCAGAATCGACTGCTTCATCCCAATATTTTGTGCTCAATCCTTTAAATTGCATCATAGATATTTCCACACCCATGAGAGTTATGTTCTTCCTTTCAGTAACTCCATTCTACTATGGAGTATAGGAATTTGTCATTTTCCTCTTAATTCCATTATTTCGACAATAATCATCGAATTCAATTGAAGTGAATTCACCTCCATTATCAGTTCTGAAAGAAGCAATCTTTTCTCTAGTTTCATTTTCAATCGTGTTGAAAATTTATAAACTTTTCAAAATCTTAATACTTTTCCTTTAAAAAGTAGACCCATGTCATTCTAGTGTGTTCATCAATGAACAATATAAATTATTGAAATCCACCGAAAGAAGATTTCATTGGACCACATATGTCACTGTGAAACAACTCCATATAGTTTGTTGCTCGCCATGAGCTAGTTGGAAAATATTCTCTCTTTTGCTTGCCTAAAATACAAGCTTCACACTTGGATTTTTCTTTCTTGAAAGTTGGTAAACCCTTTAGCAAATCTTTGGACTTAAGTTTCAAAAGACTATGAAAGTTTAAGTGACCAAATAAAAAATGCCATAATCTGAATGAAGAAATTTCAGAATTCACTATTGTTGCAACATCTTTCTTTCTTTGGATGACTTTCCCATTAATTCTTAGTAATTTCCCATCTTCATATCCAGTCATTATTGTTTTCAAGTTATCCTTCTCTGACTTAATCTTCACCAAACCATCTTGCATTATAATCTGATGTCCATCTTGTCTGATTATGACTAAGGATAACAAAGTTTTCTTAAAATATGGTACATACCAAACATTTGAAATCCATTTGTCACCAATTCCAAGGAGAAAAACTTTCACTAAACCTTTTCCTTGAGGTAGATGAGTTGTATCATCAGCTAAATAAATGGGATTTAGTTGAACATCCTTATAATTCAAAAAATAGTCTCTGTGATAAGTCATATGCTTTGTAGCTCATGTGTCCAATATCCAATCATTTTCAAATGAATCTACCTGTTGAACTGCTGAGAAAGAATATGCATATTCATCATCCTGATAATCTTGATCTTCTACATATTGAGCTGATTGTTGAGAATTTGAATTTGATGTCTACTTAAACTTTGGCAATTGATCATTGCTGGTAAGACAATTTAATGCATAATGACCCATCTTTAAACATCTTTTACATCTTTCTAGATTGAAATTTCTACCTCTTCCTTAATGCACATTGTTATTGGGAGAATTACTTTGAAAATTTTGTTGATTTAAATTGCTACGACCTCTACCTTGACCACGACCTCTATTAGAATATTGATTCTAAAAATTTCCAAAATTTTATTTTCCTCTTCCTTTATAACTTTTAGCTTTAGTGAAAAGAATATCTTCTCATGATTTCTTTTGTTTTCCAAAAGATTTACTATGTTGAACTAGTAATTCACTAAGTGAATCAAAAGACATAGTTGATAACTTATCAATTATTTTCAAAGTCTCAAGAAAATTCTTATAAGATGGAGGCAAGCCATTTATTACAATGGAGAATAGAAAACCATCTTCAAGTTTAAAAAAAATGCCTTTGATGATTTCCTGATGAATGTTCTTAATTCTTGAAATGTATTCTAATACATCACCATTGTTTGTTAATCTTTGTTTAAGCAATTTCATCTGTAGATCAACTCTTTGAGATGCAACAGGAGTATAAAAAAAAATTCTTTAGTAGATTCCAAGTAGACCATTCATATTTGGAATTCTCAATATGAACAAACATGTGTTCAGTTATAGAAGAACGTAGAAAAGCAAGTAATTTTTCATATTTCAAATTCTATTTTGCTAAAGAAGTAACATCGGTTGGCTTAGTTGGAGTAGTATCACCATCACATGTATCACGCCATAATTCATTATAGATCAAAGTGTTCTGCATATGCCAATTCCAAGATTTGTAATTCTTGGGTCCATCTAACTTATCTGATTTTGTGAATAGATTGATTAATTTAGACATGATGTTTGTTGCAACATTCGCAAGTGAATAATCCATAAAAATCCAAAAAATACACAAGGCAATAGAAAGACAGAGTACACAATCCACACAAAAAAATGTACTTTTAAATGCTTGGCCTCGACCCTTTAAAACTATCGTTGGAAATGGATTTTGAGAGAGTATTTTACTTGACTCTTCTCAAACTATGATCTTTCAATACTTCAATAAAAACTTTCAAAGTTTGACCCTTTTTACAAGATAGATATCCTTATACATGTAATTAAATGTGCCCCCTAGAGTATAAATGTCAATCAGTACCACTACTATCTAGGTCCACCACCAAACTCATGTGCATGAGTGTGTCTGCTACCAAAGGTAGAGCCTCTATAAATAACATCTAACACAAAAACAAATGTCAACATAAATGCATTATCAAGTGTCTCTATATCATTCTATGCAAATTTAGGGTTTCTTCATGCTCCTGACTCCTACCCGCTCTAACCTTCTCTGAATCCCTAGGAATGCACTAATTTCTTCAACCTTGTAGCATTGACCGACTTAGAAGTATGGGCACTAACGATGGGGCGAAAACCCCTTCCTAACGAAACATCATCTCCAACGATCTAGAGAACTCATGAGCACGTCAACCTTACTTTGAACCTCCATTGCACGTATGAGATCAATATATGAAGGAAGAAATGGACATAAGGAAGGAATCGAACACAGATGATGAATCCTCACATCCAAAATAATCTTGGTTCTGGATACCCAAAAAATGTATCCATCAAGCCCCGATTACGCCTAGGTATGTCATCAAAACCACCAGGATAGGGGAGCATACGAAGTTCATGCAAGACCATGCTCTCATAGGAAAAATTTCTAGGTCTATGGCCCTCAGAAAAGGACCTAGCTCACTGGATAAAGGCATGCTGGAACCCCAAGGGAGACTATGAGATCTAGCTAAGCTCCAAAGGTTTATTTATAGTAATATTCTAGAACCTGGAGGACAAGGAGCAGATCTTTGAAGGGGGGGCATACTTCTACAACTCGACTGGCCTCTACCTACGCTTCTAGACAGACTGCTTCTGCCCAGAAAAAGAAAAATTTGTATATGCACCGGTATGGATTCACCTCTACTCCCTTCCCCAAGAGTTCTTGTTAGAGGAAATTTTACTGGGAATAGGCAATAACCTTGGTAAATATGTCAAATCTTTTGAAGCTACTAAGAAAAGAAAATACACCTCTTATGCTAGGATATGTGTCTACATGAACATCTCCAAATATTTGCAAGTCACAATTACTTTAGAATACCAATATGAGGAATGGGCCCAAACCATAGACTGTAAGGTAGCTAGAGAGGTAGTGGGGGGGCCTAGAGGGCCCATAGTGATAATAGTGGAGGTAATTCAATGTAAGGTGGACTAGGTCCACTATATTATTAAATAAGGCCCACTATGGTAGTTAGATATAATGAATGGGTAATTAGATATAATAAATGTAAGAGGACTTCTTAGAAGGTTCTACTTCTAGAGGATTCCTCCTTTAGAATGTTCTTAGGTGATGGTAGAACTATATAAAGGGGTTCAAGCAATGTAATGAGAGATGAAGAGAAGTATTGTATTTGGAGCGACAACTCAATAGGAGGATGCCTCCTCGAAGAGGCACGTGAACAGGAGAAGATCCCTTCCATAACAAGATCCATTGTATGGTGTTTCCCTACCTCAAGGGTTTGGTAATAATAAAGTGTGGTTTCTTCTATCTTGCTTTATAGATATATTGTGTATTCAATCTCTCGTTCTTAACATAGACTATGAACACATCCCTTTCACATGTCGAAAATGCCATGAACATGGACACCTTTTCAGGGGTTTTCCTCTCAATGCCCACCTGAAGAGGGAAGCTGAAGAAAAACCAAAGGAAGTATTCACTCAGGTTCAAAAATGAAGAAGAAAAGTGCAGAAGAAGACAAGTTCAGAAGAATCCCACAACCAACAATGAAAGAAAGATCCCAAACAATAACTCATTTGAATCCCTTAACCACCTCCTAGAGGCAGAAGAGGTGGAAAACCCCCACAAGACTGCGAGAAAAGAACCCAGAAAGCACAAGGAAGACCATATGGCACAAGAATATCAAACCCCGACAAACCAAGAAGATCCACAAACTCACCTAGCTTCAGGGAAAACACCAGAAAGAGAGGAAGATACATCCATGGCAATGGATAAGCAGGACCTAGCAGAAATAAACCTAGATAGGTTAGAGGAAGAACTCAACAAGAAGGATCTCCAAACCTTACCAGAGGACCAACTCAGGAAAGTTCACAAAGTATTTTTGGACTCATCAATAGGGGCTACATCTAGGCTGGGGATCAACAGACCCAAATCCAAATCCAAGAAAACAACCAAAAGACAGCAAACAAAGGGGCCAAAAACTAGCTCATCAGCTAATAAGAGTGGCAGGAAATTACATGATCAACTTGGGATAG
The DNA here is from genome assembly GCA_000966675.3 of Picea glauca. Lineage (NCBI taxonomy): Eukaryota > Viridiplantae > Streptophyta > Pinopsida > Pinales > Pinaceae > Picea > Picea glauca. Next base: position 62,541 of record JZKD02S1302521.1, read on the forward strand.
ATTCATAGGCTCTCGGAGATATCCTTTTCCCACCCACCAAATTTTTAACTATGAATATCCTCACCTATAATATCAGAGGCCTAAATGGAAGATCCAAACAAAGGATTCTTCAAAACTGCATCAAAATGGAAGACCCTGATATATTCCTGATTCAAGAGACAAAATGTGGAGGGCAAACTGCAGAAGATATCATCAAAATATGCTTGCACAACTGTGAATCCTACCAAACAGACTCCAAAGGGGCTTCAGGAGGCCTAGCCATCCTATGGAACATGGATTATTTTAAGGATGGAAAGTTAATTTAAAATCTAGAAACCTTAGCGAATCTTACTAATCCTTCATATATCAACTATAAATGTTTGGGGTTATTTTTGTGAAAATATTCAAATTTCTAAGTATTTAATATAGTTTTTATAAAAATTTGGCAATTTTTAAAGTAAAATAATTTTATCCTATAGAATTTGGGTGAATCATTTTTAAAATAGCGAATCTTGTTTTTCGAAAAACCATGGAAAATTATCCCATGAGATTAATTTAGCCCTTAAATCATCCCTGCTATGGAATCCTTCTATAGTCATCCTTGATCAAGGCCTTTCCACCCCATGCACCATCACGACACACTACAGAGCCATTGGTTCAGACAAGGAGGGAATGATCACAAATGCCTATGGACCGCAAAAAAACCAAGATAAAGACCTCTTTCTTCAGAGCCTAACTTACCTAGGTTCTTTAGCATAAGGCAAGTGATGAATAATAGGGGGTGAATTCAACATGATTCTCGTGCTAGAGGAGAAATGAGGGGGGGGAAATACCTGGAGCAGGACAATGCAAAATTCTAGGAACTCATAGAAAACCTCAGATTGTTAGATATTGAGAATGGTAACGACACCTACACCTAGACCAACAAAAGATCAGGGGTGAAATCACAGAGGTGGGTAACACTTTCGTGAAAATATGATCTCAAAAATCCCGAAAAACATTTTTTCGGCCGAACTAATAGTATTTTTCGGCCGAAAGATACTTTTTCGGCTGAACTATTTCTCTATCGAAAGGTGGAACGTGAAATCAAACAATAAAGTGACGATATCCTCGATTTGCATGTAAATATTTAGTCGGACAAATCTTTTCCATCTGGCAATATTCTTTCGGCCAAAAGATATTCCGGCTGAAACAATATTTCAGCCGAAACATCTTTCGGTCGAAAGATTGTTCGACCAAAAACTCTTTCGGCTGAAAGAATGTTTATATAACAACCACACATTAATATTCAAACATTTTTCTAACCTTTTAGTGTTTGTGAGCATTTGTGAGCATTGGCGTGGACGTAGGGTGTTTGTTTTCATTTGTGATTGTTGGCGTAGACATAGGGTGTTTGTGAGCATTCATTGTCACACGGGCGTGATTGTTGGTGGGCATGATTATTGGCATGGTCATGATTGTTTGTGGGTGTGATTGTAGGCAGGCGTTTTTGTGGGCGGTTGGGATGAACATTTTTGTTGGCGGGCGTGATTGTTGGCGCGGTCTTGATTGTTCGTGGGTGTGATTGTTGGAAGGCATTTCTGCGGGTGGTCGGGCCGAGCTTTAGGTGAGCATTCGTGAGTGTTGGCAGGTGTTCGGTGGGCATGAGGTAAGTAATTGTAAACTTTTTTTTTTAATTTTAATTTTAATATGTAGATTTAAAGATTAAATTTAATTTTAATTTTGAAATTAAAATATAGTTTTAGGTGGCGACCTCTGTGTCCAATCCATGGGCACGCCAACGTCTTGGCAACAGGGCTGGCTCTCTCGGCGAAGTCACAATCTAGTGGATTGTGACTTGGCCGTGGGGGCCATCCCTATGGCCAAGCCATTGGCTTCTCCACTATCAACCTCTACTACTTTTCCCCGTTCCCATAAAAGGACACCTATTCCATGGTTGTCCTATTATAAGCAAGTTAAATTAATTTATGTGTTAAGGTTAAATTAATTTTTGTGTTAAGGTTCAGTTTCTGTCTGAAGGTTCAGTTATTTTGAATTCTAATTCAGTCTGAAGGTTAAATTTAGAATTTCGCTTCTGTCTGAAAGCTATTTTGAATTTTAGTTCCGTCTAAAGTTTAATTTAGAATTATTCCTTTAGAATGTAATAAACCAATACGGTTCAATTATTTCAATCTGAAGATTCAATTTAAAATTTTGTTTCTATCTGAAGTTATTTTGAATTCTAATTCTGTGTGAAGGTTAAATTTAGAATTTTGCTTCTGTCTGAATGCTATATCGAATTTTAGTTCCTTCTGAAGTTTAATTTAGAATTATTCCTTTAGAGTGTGATAAACCAACATCAAACCTATATCTAATCCTTTTAGCAGTTAAAGGAAAAATTTAAGAACATGAAATCAAAATTAATGAGTGAAGAAATATATGTTTAATCATTTGTACCAAGGATGTGCACTTGTAAGAATCACCAACTCCTAAGCATGAGACAAATGGTAAACACCAACTTGCACAAGAGTAGTTTGATTAGTCAAGTAGGTTGTAATGAAAATTTCATCTTCGATTACTGAAACTGAATATTATATACTATTTAAGTACAAAACATTGCTTAGATTAAGAAGTTGTTGCCAAAATTTAGGTACATATGTCATCGTGTGAAAGAAAAGAGATTCACTTCCCCCTTTTTAAAACCCTTATTTAGAAATTAAAACCTAAAAATTTTAGTGCAAAATGATTACTCAAGCACTATAGTTACTTGTGGCACTTACTTTTTATGTGGAAATATTAACCCTTATGAACATAAATATTTGAATTTAGCATAAACCGCAAGAAATATATATATATATATATATATATATATATATATATATATATAGTTAGTTAGAGTGTTCCATTTAATATGCTTGATGAGTGAAACATATATGTATAACCCGAAGTCACCTTTCTGTATAACCCATTGTAAATTGATTTGGCATGCCTAACTTTGAATTTCATTTACATGATATTATTATGTAAAGATATTATTGAACTCAATCCTTAAATTTGGTAAATTCAAATAACTTCATAATTATTTAAAAAAGAAAGTCAAAACTATCAATGCACATATCTAATATTTTAAAAATAAACAAAAAGACTCGATTGAAATAATGAAAATGTAATAAAGGTGGACCAAGAGAATATATACGCTTTACACTTAGATTCAACTTATGTATCTTTCCTTCTATATTGGGAAGTAGTTTCATTTGCATAAATGTGCAACCTAAAAGAACATAAACTAAATTTCAAAATTATACTCAATAACAAGCTTAAGAATCGATTAAATAATTAATATTTATTAAGAAAAAATTATAGGATAAGTTAACTCCTTTGTTTTTGTCGTCTTTCCCAAAATGAAATTAGGTGGACTTATTCCTCACATTTTTTTCTTGTGCTCCTAGGGCATTAAACAATGGGGGATATTTCATATTTCTCTTATTTCCCCTTAAGTGTCTAGTTACATAGTTAATGAATGCAATCTGTCAATTTTTATGTCCTCTAGTAAGTTTCCATTTTCCTACCTTGTGAGACTTGTTTCTCTTTGTGAGACTTGTTCCTGTAAATTTTGATAATTATAGGAGAACACATCTGCCACTCCTATCCTTCTTTCTTGTATCCCTAGAGTAATTATCGAACACTTGATTTATATTCTCATATGTTAGTTGAAATATTTCACCATTTACAAGGAGGTTCAAGGTCTCGGTCAAGTATTATTTTATGCCTATGAGGGGCAGTAGTTTAAGAGACGCATCATCTAAAGTGTAGTTTTGAGCTCTTTTGCACCATTTTCAATCCCTAGTATCTCTAGCTTTGCAATAATCTATATATATTTCAATGAAGGTCTTATTCATCTAATATGAACCACTGATGTTTTTTCCTTCAAAGTTCATGAACCATATCAAGGAGGATTCCTTTAGTGTGGAGATAAAGAGCCCACTCTTTTTAGAATTTGATGTGTAGTCATTGGCTCTACAGAGAACCTCAATCTGAAAAAGAAAGATATCACGATCCTTATGTTGGGTTGTTCCTCACTTTCTTCTAAAGTACTTTTCAAAGATGGATATTCCTCTCTATCTTTAGTCTCGGACTAAAAAAAGGATTGATTAAAATCCATGCAATATTGTGCTCTCATTCTTAAATCTACTCAAAAAATTATTCAATCATTTGTCGGATTCTCTTAAACAAGCTACTTCAAAAACTTTTCACAATCCCCTTGGTGTTGTACTTGACCACTAGTTCCTACTTTAGATATATCAACAATATGAGATTTTGGTAGAAATATTCCATATTTTTCTCTAAGTCGATGCAAGCAATCTAAATAGGTATGCCATTTTTTTTCAAAAATTCCATATTTTTCCTAATTTTGATAACAAGCAATGACACCAAAATTTTTTGGTAACCTCCCTGAAAATGACGCCAAAAAATTGTGATTCAAATAATTGTAGAAAGATATAAAGAACACCTTATCTTCACTTTAATTATCAACCCAAAGGTCATGTACACTTATGAGGTGTTGTGCACTATGTATGCAAATTACAAAAAACAAATATGCACTACTAATTCTGATGAAAAATTGTGGCAAGGAAAACGATCAAGTTTAATAGTTCATTCTAATTTACTTTTATGCAATTGCGTCCATGAATTTCGCCCCTATCTCTTATGAAAATATGTACAATATAGATGAAGGTCTAAGGTCATAACCTCTTCGAGGAAAATGTGATTAAATGAAATCCCTTGGACTATTGATCAATGTGTTCGCTAATTAGTAAATCATTATAACACTAGTTATCATGCATTGCATTCATAGGATTTGCATCAAAGTACAAACCATTATAATTTAAAAGTAATTAGAGAAATACAAGAAATTCATAGGATTCACATCAAAGTACTAAAAATTATAATTTAAAAGTAACTAAAGAAATACATCAAATGAAATTGTTTCTAAAAAAAATATAGGAAATGAAAATATTGTTAGAAAATGAAATGATGTAAACTAATAATTTGTTTCTACAAAATTTTATCTTCTCTAAAACATAAATTCAAAGACACGAGATGTAAAGAAAGAGGGTTCCTACACCATTTCCTTTATTAGACATTGATCAGAATCTGGGCCAGGGGTCAAAATTTAACTCAAATATCAAAGTTTTTGGAATTGCCTCAAAATGAACGGGTGCATAGCCCTCATCATCATGAACCCAACTCAACTCATTTGGGTTAAAGCAGACAACAGATGAGAGAGATATCACGATCTGTTCAAATTGTCAAACAGGCAAAAAAAATAAAAATGGGTTGACTGTACAGTCTGTACAGTCCGTACAGGATGACGTGGTAGAGGTATGACCACCAACGTGGTAGGTGACGTGGCAAGTGTTGATGTGTCATTTTTGAGTTAGCAGTTTGGGCGAATCTATTGGTGAGACATGGCATGGTCTTTGGCAAATTATGGGGTGCCACGTGGCACCATGTTAAGTTTGGGTGTTAAAAGTCTATGGAGTCCACAGAAGTCGAACCCTGGACCTCCCACCATAGGAAAAGGTTTAGCAAAGTCTGCGCTGCCAACATACCACATTGTATTTCTTATAATATATATGCTTTAAAATGCATTTAAATTTACATTATTTAATATTTGGTGCGGGGCTCAGGCTGGGGATTAGCCCCAGCCTGCGGTTGTATTGTATACCATATGATCGTTATATATATGGAGGCGTGTGATTATTTCATTAGAGTCCAGCCCACGGTTTTGTATGCTCCTCCCATGCGACCACTGCCAAGTATTTGCGCGAGAATTTCAGACGACCACAACCATGCGCCTACATTCGCCTACACACTTGTCAACCTATGCGCCCACCACTTGTCAAGTGCTCATGCCATTTGGCATCGGAGCCCTTTTTGCACGTTAAGACTTGGTCCTATGACCCACATGACCACAACCTTGGTGGTTAGGGGCTAGGCGTACCCTAACCGTCCTACAGTTTCACTCATTTTGCAGTTATGCGTGTGTGCTAGGTTTTAGCATGAATATGAGTGTGTGTTCTAGGTTGGCCACATAGAGGTGCGTTTTGGCGAACCAGAGACAGGAAGCTTGAAGGAAGAGAATGGCAGGAGGCCTATCTTCTTCATTTTTTGGCCAAATGAGGTGCCGAAAAAGCCCAGCTAGGGGTTTCTGGACGTTCTGAATCCATTGACATTGTTTTCACATCCATTTGAAGACTTCTTTTCCAGATTTTTAACCATTGAAGTTTCAGGAAGCTCCAAGGAGCTTGAAGCCCTCATTGTTTGAGGTCATGCTCATATGAGCTCATGTTTTTTTTCTGTGATTGAATAATCATTTTTGGCTAATTATTATGCTTCTGAACACTTTGGGATAGGTTTAAGATCCATTTGAGGACTTTTACAGGTGTTTTTACCACAAAGAAGCTCAGCGAAGCTGAAGGCCACATGTAGAAGAGGTCATGCCCGGATGAGCCAAGATCTGTTTTCAAAATTTTATTAGCCATTTTTTGGGTTTGTATGTATTCTAATCCCAATGGCACAACTAGAATTTCCATTGGAGTTGACCAACAGCTTGTAAAAGATTTTTTGACAAATTAATCCCAAAGAGCCAAGTCCATTGATGGAGGCTCAAGGAGAGGTAGCCCAGAGAGGGGTGAACTCCTTTATCATCTTGTTATTGTTGTGAGTTTGATGGTTTGTTTGATGCAAGTTATATTTGTTGTGTATTGATTTAAAGCACATATTTAACCATTTTAAAGAAAATTTCCTCACACATGAACATTTAAAAGAAGATGCATAAACTTGGCACATAATTTATCTTGCATATTTTAACACATGGAGCAAGGTCCTGTAAAGTTTAATTTTAATGAAGTAGAGGGTGCTTGCATAGCATAACAAGTCAGCCCACTATTTTCAAATCAAGTGGTATCAGAGCATAGTTTGTTTTTCTCATGTGTTTTCCATTGATAGCTTGAGATTTAGCTGTTGGTATTATTGTGCAAGTTTTGTGTTGAAGTTTGATATCTTGCAAGGATGGAGGAAGCTTCAAACATTGATAGTTCTCATACATCTTCAAAATCAAAGTTCTTTGAAAAAGAGATGTTAAAGGAGCTTCTAACCATGAGAGATGTGGTGAAAGAGATGTGGGAAGATAGAAAGGAGAGCAGTTCCCTTGAAGAGCAGTTGACGGCCATGAAGGAGGAGAAAGACCAGCTTCTTGAAAAGTTGCATGAGATGGAAACTCAACTCCATGAGGCAAAGGAAGCCCTTACCAAGTACATGCATGAACATGAGGTATGTAGTGTTAGTTTATCTTCAAATTCCTCTCAAGATGAATGCTTTGGTGTTTTTGAAAATCACACAAGAGGAATAGGGTCCAAGTTATTGTTAAAAATGGGCTATGAAGGTGGAGGTCTGGGCAAGCATGCACAAGGCATTGTTGAGCCTATTGTTGTTGAAGAGAGACCCAAGTATTGTGGTCTTGGATATGAATGAAGGGATGGAGCAAATTCCAAAGTTGAGGAGACAAGGGAAAAAGTTCCAAGAACAAATTTCGTTTCAAGTTCACCTCCTCAAGAAGGCTATAAAGGTGAAAGTTCAAGAACTTTTGTTGAAAGTTCAATCCCTCCAGTATGCAAAGCTTGTGTTCAAGATGAATGCAAATGTGTGAAATGAAAGAGTTGTGACATTGATGAGAACAATAACACTATTGTTGGTCTTCAAAGGAGAGCTTGTAACTCTTCAAATTCACCTCCTCAAAGAGGCGATAAAGGTGAATGTTCAAGGTATAATTGTGCTTATCATTCAGTTGCTTTTGATTATGTTAAGCATGATAAATTTTCATGTAAAAATGGAAGAAAAATTCCATGTACATATTGTGGTTCATATAACCATCATATTTCAAAATGTTGGAAAAGATTGACCACTTTCAGGAAACTTTACAAGCAAAGACAACGTGAAAAGAGGATGCAAAAGATTTGCACTCATTGCCAGAAACGGGGTCATCTCATTGACCAATGTTGGACATTGCATCCAACCACTCATCCATAGCATAAGAAGTAGATGGATAAAGAGATTGGAAAGAATGGAAGAGGAGATTCCATCATCGATGTGAGTCAAGATGATTCACAAGAGGACGATTTTCAGCAGAAAAAGTCACCATTGAGTTGGCTTGGTAAGAAATGGTTGGATTTCTTGAGCAAGTAAGGCTTGCATTTTCTGTTGTAAATGAACTTTTCATCCTTATGTGTGCATTTATGATGAGAGTATGACAAGTTGCAGTAGTTTATCACAACTTGTATGATGCAAGCTGCATGTGAATGCAATTCGTTTGAAGGCATTCTTGTTTGTTGCACAACTTTGCCAGGAGGATGTAAAAGTGGGGTATGATGTTCACTTGTTACAGCCATATATCTTTTTCATATTCAAATCTTATGTACCCACATGTTTCGGGTTTATGTACTTATGTTTGTACTTGAAGGAGAGTTGAAGAGTTGGACACAGGCATTTGTTTTGTGTGTATGTATAAGTAGTGGACCTGGTGATAGTTTATCATGAATGGATCATGATTATAACATGATTGTGTATCATGAATGTTGACTTGTCAATTTGGGAAGGTTGATATGTTTCAAATGAGTCTCGACTTGTGTTGATGTTGTCTTGATGACTATGTTGTGTTGATCATGTTTTTTTACTTATGTTTAGTCGAAGGTGTTTGTTGGCTTGTTAGTTGATTTTGAGTACACCAAGATGCAGGAAAACACCATGTGCTTTGATGAAGCACAAGATGCGACCATTTTATTGAAGAGAAAAAAAGACTTAGTTGGCATCATTTTCAGTCTTGTATAAATTTGTTTTCAAGATTGATGGTTTTCTTGGCTTGTGACAAGATGTCACAGGAAAGTTTTTGCAGCCATTGGAGAGTGGATTGTGTTGATGAAAAAGAGTTCGCAAGAGGGACTTGATTCTCAGTGGGAAGGTTGGCAATATTCCAAGCACAAAGAGAATAGTGGGTGAGCAACATCCAGAGAACAGTGGTTGAAGGACATAGTCAGTTGTAGTGCAAGGCATGTCAAAGTATCTAGGTGATTGTCAAAAAGACTTTTCAAGTAGAATTAGTTGATAAAAATTGAAAGTAGAAGAGTATTGAAGCTTAGACAGATAATCATAATATTTTGTGGGTCCAAAATCCTTTTAGTGGGAATGCGTGATCAGAATCTGGACCAGGGGTCCAAATTTAGCTCAAAAATCAAATTTCTTGGAATTGCCTCAAAACGAACGGGTGCATATCCCTCATCATCATGAACCCAATGCAACTTGTTTGGGTTCAAATGGACATCGGATGAGAGACATATCACGGTCTGTTTGAATGGTCAAACAGGAAAAAAAAAATGGGTTGACTGTATACTCCGTACAATCCGTACAGGATGATGTGGCAAAGGTATGACCACCGACATCACAGGTGATGTGGAAAGTGCTTACGTGTCATTTTTGAGTTAGCAGTTTGGGTGAATTTGTTGGTGAGACATGGCATGGTCTTTGGCAAATTATGAGGTGCCACATGGTCTAGGCATGAGTTGCCACGTGGCACCATGTTAAGTTTGGGTGTTAAAAGTCTATGGAGTCCACGGGAGTCAAACCCTAGACCTCCCACCATAGGCAAAGGTTTAGCAAAGTCTACACTGCCAACATACCACATTGTATTTCTTATAATATATATGCTTTAAAATGTATTTAAATTTACATTGTTTAATAATTGGTGCAGGGGTCGGGCTGGGGCTTAGCCCCAGCCCGCATTTGTATTGTATACCATATGATCGTTATATATACGGAGGCGCATGCATATTTCATTAGAGTCCAGCCCACAGTTTTGTACGCTCCTCCCATGCGACCATTGCCAAGTATTTGCATGGGATTTTCAAATGACCACAACAATGTGCCTACATTCGCCTGGACACTTGTCAACCTATGAACCTACCACTTGTCAAGTGCTCATGCCATTTGGCATTGTATCCCTTTTTGCGCATTAAGACTTGGTCCTATGACCCACATGACCACGACCTTGGCGGTTAGGGGCTAGGCACACCCTAACCATCCTACAGTTTCACTCGTTTTGCGTTTACATGCATGTGCTAGGTTTTAGCACAAATTTGAGCGTGTGTGCTAGGTTGGACACACAGAGGTGCATTTTGGTGAACCAGAGACAACAACTTGAAGGAAGAGAATGGCAGGAGGCCTATCTTCTTCATTTTTTGGCCAAATGAGGTGCCGAAAAAGCCTAGCTAGGGATTTTTGGACGTTCTGAATCCATTGGAACTATTTTCACATCCATTTGAAGACTTATTTTGTAGGTTTTTAACCATTGAAGTTTTAGGAAGCTCCATGGAGCTTGAAGCCCTCATTGTTTGAGGTCATGCTCAGATGAGCCCATGTTTGTTTTCTGTGATTGAATAATAATTTTTGGCTAATTATTATGCTCTTAACACTTTGGGATAAGTTTCAAATCCATTTGAGGAATTTTACAGGTGTTTTTGCCACAAAGAAGCTCAATGAAGCTTAAGGCCACATGTAGAAGAGGTCATGCCCAGAAGAGCCAAGATCTGTTTTCGGAGTTTTGTTAGTCATTTTTGGGGGTTTTATGTATTCCAATCCCAATGGTATAGCCAGAATTTCCATTGGAGTTGAGCAGCAACTTCTAAAAGAATTTTTGACAAATTAATCCCAAAGAGACAAGTCCATTGATGGAGGCTCGAGGAGATGTAGCCCAGAGAGGGGTGAACTCCTTTATCATCTTGTTATTGTTGTGAGTTTGATGGTTTATTTGTTGCAAGTTATATTTGTTGTGTATTGATTTAAAGCACATATTTAACCATTTTAAATAACATTTCCTCACACATGAACATTTAAAAGAAGATGCATAAACTTGGCACATAATTTATCTTGAATATTTTAACACATGGAGCAAGGTCCTGTAAAGTTTAATTTTAATGAAGTAGAGGGTGCTTGCATAGCATAACAAGTCAGCCCACTATTTTCAGATCATACACTACTCAAGGAAATTCCTGAAACCCTTGGAAACACTCAAATACTTAGAACTTCAATAAAGTATGCTTCTTTTATTCAAAATATCTCTTTGAACATGATGACATAAAATTACCTCTTTACAACAATCAAAACTAGCTTGAATAGCAACAAGGAAAATGAAATAACAATATTGACAATCCTATTCTATCAACTATGCCTCTATTTATGCTTGAGAAGAGTCATATCTAGAAATTCAATCAATTCCTTGATTAGTGGGAGTTGTCCCTTAATTTCCTAATATTTGGCATGTTGTTTCAAGGGCATTGTTTCCTCCTTTGTCAATTCAAATCTCCAGTTTAGAAGGAGATATAATTGTCTAGGGTCTCTATCACTACCTTTAAGTGATGGAAATCCTAAAGGTTATGACAAGACAAGATACCTTGGATATCCCATTCATTCAATTGATGGGTCTATGGTAATGACTAAATAGGATTGGCTTGTCATATGTGTCAAAGCCATTAATCAAGATTGTACTAAATTCTTGTTTGTAAACCACATTATCTCAAGAATGAAAATTACATGGTAACCATACAAATTAAAATTTTAGATCAATACTATATCACATCCTACTTGATCTTGAGTAAATTTTATTTGATTACATAGCATGAGTCAAAATATATAAATTGGTCATAAAAATGATAATTTTTATAGGAAGGTCTTGATCCTTGGAGGAAAAATGTATTAAATCTAAGCGCAATATGGGCCATGAAATTAAAAAATTGAGGCCACATCAAAACAATATTTAGGTATTCCACAATGATCACTAAACTCTAATCCACCAAGAGGTATTAGATTACAATGGGAAAAAAAGCATGATGAAAATCATAAAAAATCGACCAATACATAAGTCATGAGTGGCTTCCATATACTCAACTACAACCATAGTCTACCCCTTGTTCATATATTAGTTAAATCCTTTAGAAAATAGGTTAAATAAATAACCACTTATATACCTTCTTCAATCATGATCTCTATCTTAGTTTGCATCGACAATGCCCTGTATGTCTATCACATTGTTTGGTATAGGTCTTTCTTGGTAGAAAATTGAATAATCTAAACTTCCATAAAAATATGACACCCTTCTTTAAAATAGTTAAATTTTCCTTCCCTGTTTTTGACATGTATTTGCTCAAACCTCCGAATGCATGGGTAGTGTCCGGTCTAGTATAGACAATGGCATACATTAAAATTTCAAAAACACTTGTATAAGAACATGAGACATGTAATCTACCTCTTCTTCTGTCTTGGGAAATTGTTCCGAAGATAACTTTACACCTACATTAATATGAGTCTTGACCAATTTATATTTGTGTATATTAAATCTAGTTGCAATATTTCCTCAACATATTTCCATGGTATTGCAATGGGTCCTCTATAGTGGCCAACATTTTTATGGAAAATTTTGAAAGAAGAGCATTGGACTCATACCCCATTAATCCCAAGAGATGTAAAAGGTATGTAGATGATGCTAATGTGATATGGCCTTGCATAAAATAAGAGTTTAAAAAATTCTTTGAGCACCTTAACTGTATCTCAGAGGACATTAAGTTCACTATGGAATTGGAGGAGAATTAATAACATCCCATTTTGAATGTACTAATTCAAAAGAATCAATATGGGAACCATGTGCATGAAGTATACAAGAATAAAACTGATATAGATAGTTATCTTCATGCAAAATATTATCACCATCCCACTTAAAATATAGGAGTTCAGAACATCCTATTACTGAGAGCCATTAGTATCTTTGATGAGGACCACCTTGAATAGGAAAAATATCACCTTGTGAAGGTTTTCAAGAGAATAGGTTATATGAATGAGGATATCAATGCTACAATAAGGAAATCCATGGTTAGGAAAAGAGGTGAGCCTCGTTTTAGAGAAACTGAATCGAGTCAGATACCCCACCTTCCCTACATCAAAGGGGTCACCAATAGGGTCACCAAGGTTCTAATAAAAAAGGATATCATCACCACTTTTAAACCCCTAAAAACCATGATACACTCTAAAAACCTTAATAGGAATGGGGGTCTAGAGAAGTGAAAACTGGCTTTCGTTGATATTCCATACAAGAACTAGGTAGTTTGAACATGTTTTCTATGGACCCCATACAAGAATCTGTATTGTTGTCTATGGACCCCTTACTTATCTTTTAGTTGATTGAATCATGGATGCATGTTTATTTTTTTAATCTTCTTCTTTGATGTGGGTTGTGAATGATAAACCTGTTGGTGGAATGGCAGTCCCTTAGCGAACCCAACTTCTGATTTCAGTGACTTTTATGTGTGGTTTTTATTGATTATTGTGAAAAGTTTGTGGTTTTATCTTATGTCACTTATCCCTTTAGTCATCAGTCCATTCCTGAGTAGTCGTCCATGAACCAAATCGATGGTCATCACTTCGGTGTTTAAAGACCTATAGATTCAAATGCCCTGCTTTTCTGTGCATGGATGATGGGTGAAAAATAAAAATATGCCATGTTGTCTATGGACCCCTTACTTATATTTTAGTTGATTGATTCATGGATGAATGTTTATTTTTTGCGTCTTCATCTTTGATGTGGATTATGAATGATAAACCTCGCAGTGGAATGACAGTCCCTTGGCGAACCCAACTTCTGATTTCAATGACTTCTATGTGTGGGTTTTATTGATTATTATGAAAAGTTTGTGGTTTTATATTCTGTCACTTATCCCTTTAGTCATCAGTATGTGCCTGAGAAGTTTTCCAGGAGCCAAATCGATGGTCGTCACTTCGATGTTTAAAGACCTATAGATTCAAATGCCTTGCTTTTTTGTGCATGGATGATGAGTGAAGGATAAGAATCTGTCATGCTGTCTATGGACCCCTTACTTATATTTTAGTTGATTGATTCATGGCTGAATGTTTAGTTTTGGCATCTTTTTCTTTGATGTGGATTGTGAATGATAAACCTCTCAGTTGAATGACAGGCCCTTGGTGAACCCAACTTCTGATTTCAATGACTTTTATGTGTGGTTTTTATTGATTATTGTGAAAAGTTTGTGGTTTTATCTTCTATCACTTATCCCTTTAGTCATCATTCTGTGCTTGAGCAGTCAGCTAGGATCCAAATCAACGGTCACCACTTCGGTGTTTAAAGACCTATAGATTCAAATGCCCTTCTTTTTTGTGCATGGATGATGAGTGAAGGATAAGAATATGCCATGTTGTCTGTAACGACCCCAAGTCGTTACGTCTACGAATAGCGAAGTACAATAGGGAAATTTTTCTATTTCTTTTCTTTTAAACAAATAAGATATTAACAACATCAACTAATGCACTAAGGTGACACATGATCAAAATACAAACAACTCTACATATCATTGCGGAATGAGATTTCAAATTATAATGCCAAACAATCTCATGATATTATCACTAATAACAATGAATTGCCGAATATAAAACGCTTTTTACCTTACCAAATAAAAATCATACCTTGGCCACACG
>JZKD02S1302521.1:83706-98247 GCA_000966675.3 Picea glauca
TCCTTTCAATACAATGGATCCTCTTTCATATATAAAACCGTTATTATCAAAATCTTCTAATAGCCTTATATTTTGTTTCGTGCATTGCATCAAATAATATTTCATGTTTTCAGTGTTGTCTAGAGGTGCAACCATGGAAAAAAAATCTCCTAAAAATAATTGGATATATTGTACAACAATTAATTCGTGCTAGATTATCACACAAGTATGTATCTACAAGTTATTTGAAAAAATTTAAACATAAAAATTTTACCTTTGTAACAAGATCATAAACTCTATCGCCATCAACTGACACTATAGTTTCATTTGATTCCATCTCCTATGAGCTTTCAAGTGGCATTTTCTCTTTTACATTAAGTTCAATATGTCTCCAATATTTAACATATCTTGCATTTTCATTCTCGCAAATATCTATGGATTCTGAGTCGTTTATGAAAACTAAATAAAAACAAGAGTCATTTTGTCTATCAAATGCAAACCCATTTTGAAAACTTTTTCCTTTAACTGAATGTATTTTTATTGTCCCAGCTATTGTACTGGCGTCATACGAGGTTGATCTATTTACATGTTCGATTCCAACATGCCAAAAATACCTGCACAAGACAAGAACTTGTTAACTTGAAATCTTTGAAGAAAATGATTGAAGATTGAATATAAATTTGAACACGTTCAAATTTATATATCCTGTGAACATACATGTAACATTTATATATAGACACACCTACGCACATCCCTTGACTGATTATATTCATGGATTAGTGCCATGTTGCACCATTCAACAACTTCTTCAGTGGATTCAAATTGATCGGCATGAGGGTTCAGTTGATACCTTCGAAGTGCTCATTTTATACATGCCCCTGCACTGCCGTGCTCTCCTTTTCCATGAGCAGTCTCAAAAAAATTCCAACAATGTGTAATGTTTAATTTTTTATGAAGACAACATAGCCAATAGAATGATCATGCATATTTGAACTAACCCGCACACACATCGGACCATATCCAATGTCGATCGAATATGATTTCTCGTTCTTTCAATGGATTATAAAATTTATCGAAACAATGTTGTACATAATGTGTGTCATGTGTTCAATCATCAGTTATATAAAAGTGATATTCTTTAATAACACGTTGATTTTCATTCGTGATTTCTATGTTTGGAAGAATCCATTGAGCATGTCTATATAGAACGTGGACAAATATGGTGATTTGATCAGAATGATAATATTCAATCTGTATTTCTTTTTGTGCAGCGAATGTGTAATTCTGTGCAAAATCAACTACAGACAAAATTGTCCCTAGTGGAAACACTTCACGGGATTTTTTGAATTGTAGATCTTGTCATCGATCTCTATGTGAATGCTTGGTGTATTTATAGATTTCTTCCTCAAACTTCTTCAAAAACTCTATCAAACTGATTTTATCTACCTTCAAATAAAGCCTTTTGGAAATAACATTTGAAGAATGTGGAGTCATGCTCCTCAAATATTCATATCTCTTCCAATTGACTCTTATATTATAAAATGATTGATCATTCATATCAATATGATACTTTGAATGAAAAAAACTTATATTTCCACAACGATCACATTTCTTTCCACCAACAATTTTTTTTTTTGTAAAATAAATCATCATCTTCTCTTTCACATAGAATTTCAGATATAAAAACACGAAATGTGGAAGGAGGAGGTGAACTTGGCCATAAAGTTTTACCAAAATCCAAAAAAGTGTCATAATACAACTCAAACTCCACATGATAACGACAACAACACGTGTCACGAATAGTGATAGGTCTAACAAACCATGGTTTTTGCTGCACAAATGTATTGATGGAAATTTTAACTTCTTTGTGCTCTTCCTTGAACTTATTAAACAACTTTATTTGTGTCATTGGAAATATATGTTTTGGATGTTCTTCATATTGATTTTATGCTATTCTTCGATACAACACATCCCTTGTATGTGGTGAAACATGAGATTCTTCCAACCAACAATTACGGGCCAATTCTTTAACATTTTCTGCAAGTCTATCTTTGTAGGGTTATCTAGAAATCACTATCCAACAAGCCAATTCATCATTTACATCTATTTGGAAATGAAATTTTCTATGTTTGTGCAATGTGTTTCTTGATGTTCCCATCGTTTTTGCCATGTGTAGTGTCAAACGATATTTTATATTTCTCCCTAAAACAATTGTTGTTTGTAATGTTTTACATGCAACACATACATCTTCTTTTTGAGATTTTCCAAAGGCTTTTAATACACTAGTTATATTGTTAAAGACATTTTGTTGCACCTTTGTATCCTTTGTCGACTTTTGAATACCCAATAATGATGTAGCTTCTTTTAACTTTCTTGACTTCAATAGAGAAAGTAAAAGTTGAGCCTGTATTGTTACTGATTCATCTTTGAAATAAGTATTATACATATTCTTAGTTCGATATATTATATAATGCTTAACGTTTTTCTTCCCAAATTTGTCAGTATCAACATTTTCTAATATTTCATCATCAATGTCGATAGATTCTCCCGCATATTTCAATTTAAAGTTTATATTAAAAAACATAACCCGAACACAAATTCAGTAAGTTATATATACTTGAGTATTCATCTTGTATTAATCTAAATTTATGTACATACCTATAGGTGATTCATCTTCTGATTCAATTTTGGCTTCAACGTTTTCTTTGACATTATGAAACAAATCTATTTATGTTTTTTGAAAAACATCAAATTGTAATTACAATCAATTATATTATTTACAATATTTTAAACTTGAATTCTATACTTTGAATTTTGTACTTTCTAAATACAGTCCCAATGTGTGTCATGTTCTCAATCATCATATGTGCATGCATACCTGGTTGAACTTCTTCTTGTCGAAAATCTCTATTGACATTATCATCATTTCTTTCTTCAATATTTGCACATTCTTGTTTCTTTCTCCAATAAATCTCTTTCCTTTGTTCGATTTGGCGAGTATCATATTGAGTGCAATCATATTTTCTATTGCACAAACTTTTGTTTCCCATGACTTTTATAGTTATCTGTAAAAGATATGTTCAACAAAAACTTCAACTTGAAAAAATGCTCAACATTTATCTTTCAACATATAAATTGTTATTCCAATAAAAACTTGAACATACATCAATTACCTTATTCAAGAAAAAACAAAAAGATGATTCAAAAATTTGTTTAAGTGCTCTAGAAAACCACCATGTATTGATATCGATCCTCTGATTAAGCCTATGGAAGAGAGGGAAGAAATAAAGAAATAAAAGAATATAGCTGCAATCAGTAATAGAAATGCTTTGAAATCCCTATCCTCAATCTTATATATGTTTGTCCATCCAATGAATTGTGTTAAATGTGTTCGACCGAAAGCCTATTTATACAATTTGGCACGAAAGAAAACAATACAATGTGTCGTTTCATTTTTTTCGATGGTCAGAATTTGTTTGATAGTCTTTCGGCCGAAAAACTTGGAAATCATTCAGTTCTAACGGTTTCTGTTAGATTTTAGTCTTTCGGCTGGAATATTATTGTTTCAATCGAAATATTATTTCGGCTGAAAACAGGAAATTGGGGCTGAAAACTAAAACCAGAGAATTGCCCCAAGCTTAACTGAACTTCGGAGGTTGCGGACTCCTGCAAATATTGAGAATTTGGTTTTGAGAATGACACCAACATTTCCAAAATTGAATCTACTTTCAATTCCTATAATTTGTTTTCATTTTCTTTATTTTTATCTAATTTTATTTATTTATTTTAAAAAACCACTACATAATATTTTCAGCAGACATTATGATTCGGTGAAATGAAATATCAGTATCTCTAAAAATATACAGTGAAAAATTTGGAAAAAAATATATTCACAATCTTTAAACTGTTCTTTTCAAAAGGGTATATTTAGATTTTAGTTTTAAGTAAAAATTAAGATAGATACAACATGTAGAAAAACATCTGTTTAAAATATGCAACATTTTCATCTTGGTTAGCTTCAAAAAATTCTAGAAATTATAATATTCATTTGTTAGATTCAAAATTATAGTCATAATAAAATAGAGTCTCTATGGATTGTTGCAGTATATTTCATTTCTTAAAAAAAAAAGTTTAATAATAGATACATTGTTGTAGAAATAAGTAACTCATTATCATTCATTTCATGTTTAAGGAACATACTGTTAAACAATTGTCAAATTGGCATATCAAATAGTGATAAACAAAAATTGAAAAATAGTCATTAGAAAGCTAACACAATTCTTCACAAGTTTGGTTTTTACTATAAAGGGAAATTCTAAATGAAAAAAAATACTTTTGTATGCTGGAAGTTGAATAACTTGTGAAAATACCATTTTTTCTCATAAAACAAGAAAAAGTGTAACCCATCTTCATGATTTCACCCTCAGGTCACCAACAAATAGCATGCAGGTTTGATCGCTTCCTCATCTTGGAAACTCTCCTTATGGAAGGCCCCATAGAAGAGTCCAACATCGTCCCGAAGGAAGGCCCGAACCACTGGTCAGTTCATCACTAGCTTGACACTATTCTTACCCTGAAGCTTAAACCCTTCAGATTTGAGAAATTTTGGCTCTCCCATCTATATTTATAGGAGCTAGCCCATCACTGGTGGAACATTGTGAAAACTCAAAAACGAACAAAAATGTGTTGCTTCCAGAAAAAAATAAAATATTTCAAACAACGGGTATGCAAATGGAACAAAGAGATCTTTGGGAACATTTTCCAGGAAAGGAAAATGCTGTAACAAAAACTAGAGAACCTTTAGGGAAAAATCATTCAGGAAGGATAGACAATCACTCAACTACAGGAGGTGAATGAACTCAAAAGGAAACTAGAAGAAAGACACAAGCAAGAAGAGATCCTATGGAGATACAAATCTCGGGTTCAATGGCTCAATGAGGGAGAGAAAAACACCAAATTCTTCCATCGCTCCATGATCCACAGATGCTTCATCAATCATATGACAAATCTATATGACCCATAAGGAAACACCCTATTAACTCATTAGAAAATAACACATGAATTGACATATTTATATAAGGATCTCCTCTCAGAACCCAATGTGGACCGCACCTCAACAATAGAGCGGGTGACCCAAAATATCCAAACTATAATCACCGAAGAATAGAATGAGGCTCTCATGACACTGATAAGGCGAGCTGAAGTGGATCAGGACATTTAGGAGCCACCAACATGAAAAACTCTACGTCCAAATGGTTTCACAACATACTTCTTCCACTCCTATTGGCCTATGTTAAGGGAGGAAGTGTGGAAGTTGGTGGAGGAATGTCACAGCTTAGGCAAAGTTCTTCCATCACAAAATTCCACTTTCCTTACTCCCATTCCCAAAGAAGAAAGGGTCACAGATCCAAAGAACTTCAAACCCATAACTCTTTGCAATGTGATCTACAAAATCATCTCCAAGGTCATAGCTCTGAAACTTAAACCAATTCTCCCCTTCATCATCTCCAAGGAGAAATCAGGTTATGTTTAAGGAAGGAAAATCATGGACAACAAAATTCTTGTCCATGAAATCATTCATTCACTCAAAAGCACCCGCACTCTAGGTATGATTCTAAAACTTGACCTTTCAAAATATTTCGACAAATTAGGCTGGAAATACATGAAATATCTCTTATCGGATTTTGGTTTCAACAAGGATTGGATCTCCTAGATAACGAACCTCATTTCCTCAACCTTTTTCTCAATCCTCTTCAATGGTGTCCCCTCCCAACCCTTCTCCCCCTTAAGAGGAATAAGGGAAGGTGACCCTCTTTCCCGTTTCCTTTTTGTCATAATGGTTGAAGGTCTAGGTCTCTATATCAAAGCCTCAATTAAAAATGGATCCCTCCATGACCTCCCCCTTCCTGGATTACAACCGGAAGCCTCCCACGACCAATGTTTCTATGACACACTACTAATGAACACCCCCACCATGCAATAAGAAACCAAAATAAGTTCCATCCTCTCCGACTTCAGCGAAGCCTCCGACACCACCTTCAATCTGGCCAAATCATAACTCTTCTTTTTTAATATTCTGATACCAATCCAAAAACACCTTTCTCAACTTATGAATACCCCTATTTTCACTCTACCCTCTCGCTACCTAGGACTCCCTCTCTTTGAATTGGAAACCATAAACATTTCTTGGGACTCCCTCATACTCTCCATCATCAACCGTCTCAGCAACTGGACTTTTTTCTCCTTCAACCTTCCAACCAGATTGGTTCTCTTGAAGTCAATCCCCCAAGCCATCCCAACTTACCTTTTCTCAACCCTAGCTACCCCCCATTCAGTTATAAATAAAATAAGGAATATGAAAAGAAAATTTTTATGGCATGGCCACATCTGGGACAAAAAATGGGCTCTTGTCAGCTGGGACAAGGTCTGTAAGCCCAAATCCTTAGGTGGTTTGGGCATTCGGGACCCTGGAAAATTAAACAGCACCATGGGAGAAATAATTTGGTGGATATGTCTTAGAATACCAACATAGATCTAGGAAAAACTCTGGAAATGAAAATACGCCCCAAACATGCATCAAAATAAACTCATAAGAATGCAAGGGAAAATCTGAGGTTCCAACATCTCAAATGTGACCTAGAAACACTGGGCACTCATACAGGAACATGACTTCTAGGAAGTTCACAATGGAAAGAATGCCCTATTCTGGATGGACTCCTAGCAACAACTATCACCCCTACAACTAGACAAAAATATACAATCCTACGAAAATGACATTCAAGATCTGGCCACTATCAAAGTGGCATATTTTTGGAGAGAAACCCCCAACAACTGTCCCTGGTGAAGATGGAAAACTACTCATCCGGAAATCCAAGTGGTAATGTACTGTGACCTATAGCATTGGAAACAAGCTACAACCCAAAGGAGAATCCAAAAAATCATAGACCAATACATTCTCAGATGGGGATACACCCCTAATGGAAGCTTCACTCTCAAAGAGGGATACACTCTTGAGGAGAAACTCCATAACCTTCAAAGAGATAACATCTGGACAACAATATGGAAATAAAAAATCTGGCCCAAAATCTCTACTTTCCTCTGAATTCTACTTTAGAACAAGATATTAACCCGGGACAATCTTCAAAAATGAGGCTTCATCGACCCCTAGATCTGCCAACTCTTCCATCTCCATGCAGAATAAATGGAGCACCTCCTAAATAATTGTCCACTCAGTGAGAACATCTGGAACCAAGCCACTCACTTCTTCAGAAAAACTAGATGAGTTAAAAGCAACATCATAAGCACCATCAGCGATTAGGGCTCTGGTCCCTTCAAAAGTCCTATCTTAAACAGAACCTGACAACTCTTACTAGGCTTCATAGTTTGGCAACTATGGAAAGAGAGAAACAAAAGAATCTTTCACTCCCACCTTTCTCCTCCCTCCCTTCTCTAGAACACAATCCTCCTGCATCTCTAGGAAACTCTTCAGTTGCATTCATGGATGAAGGATGACTTCCTAAATGACCCATGTCAAATATTTCTACTCAACACCTAGGGCTTCTCTTTTTCACTTTCCACCCCTCCACAACAGCCCCCCCTTTCTTCAAAATCCCTTAGTCCCTCTAAGTGGATCCCCACCCATAAGGATTCCAGAAGGTTAACTTTGATGGTGCTTCAAAAGGCAATCTAGGACACTCGGGCTATGGTGCGGTCATAAGAAACAACATCGGCCAAATTCAAAGCCTCATTGCCGAAAATATTGGATACGATACCAAACATTCTGCAGAGCTTTGGGGTATTATCAAAGGAGTGTAATTAACACTATATCAAAAACTCACCTTCTTGATCATTGAAGGAGACTCCAAAATCTTAATAGACCTAGCAATAAAAATCCTGAATGGCCGATATCCAGGGAAAATCAAACCCAGCTGGTGCCTCATTAGTCCTCTTTACAACTTCGAGGATCTTCTGAGACCCTCTCTAACTCTAACCCCTTCTCACATTTAGAGAACTGAAAATAAAGTTGTGGATAGATTGGGTAATGCAGGGGTTGATTCTATGTATTAGATCATCCTCCATGATTCCAGATAGTCCCAATGCTCTCTCCTTTAGCTCCAATGCAAGGATCTTTCTCATATGGATGGCCCTATTCTCGACGGGGCTCCACCTTCATCAACTTCGCTTCTCCTCAAAGTTATAAATGATCATAATCTCAGAAGCGAATGCAGAAGAGCACAAGTTGGCAGTTGGTTCAAGAATTTCGAAAATCGGGAGTCAGAAGCAGAGAGGCTGCTGCTTCCCAAATTCATGAAGTCGTGAAAAGAGTGAGAGGATCTGGACCATTGAATATTGAGGTGATATGGATCATTGTTCTGATCCCATTGACTTGATGTGAGAGAATCTTGGGTTTCGAGAGTCTAGAGCATGGAGGGGGTTGTTTTCCCAAGTCGCGAAATCACAAAATGCGAAATCGTGAAATGCAAAGGTGGATTTGGATTGTCGGTGCTAAAGGATATCATAACCATTGATCTAGTCCCATAGATATAACACAAGCATACATCAGGAATTCGGGTTTTATAAATTTCGATCATAGAGAGGGTTGTATGCCTAAGTCATGAAATCATGAGATGCGAAGCTAGATATGGACCGTCAGTGCTAAAGGTGATCAAAACTATCGATCTGGTCCCATAGATCTGATGCAAGCTTACATCAATAATTTTGGTTTCAGGAATTTGGAGCATAGAGGGAATTGTATGCCCAAGTCATGAAATCATTAAATGTGAAATCACAAAATGTGAGGGTGACTTTGGATCATCGGTGCTAGAGGAAATCTCAACCATCGATCTGGTCCCATAGATCTGATGCGAGCACATCTTTGGAAATCAGGTCTCGGGAGTTTGGAGGATAGAGCGAGTTGTCTACCCAAGTCGCAAAATTGCGACAGGCGAAAGTGGATCTAGGTCATTGGTTCTAGAGGAGATATTTACCATTGATCTGATCCCATGGATCTGATGCGATAAAATTTTCTGAACTCATGTTTTGGGATCTCGGAGCATGAAGGGAGATACTCCCCCCACGTCGCAGAGTCGCGAAACGCGAAATTGTGAAACTCGAAAGTGAATCTGGACCATTCGTGCTAGACGATATCTGAATCATTGATCTGGTCCCTTGGATTGAATGAGAGAATATTTTGGGAACTCGACTATTGAGAGTTTAAAGCATGGAGGCAATTGTCATCCCAAGCCACAAAATCGTGATACACGAAATTGTGAAATACAAAAGTGGATCTCGACTGTTGGTGCTCGAGAAGATCTAAACCGACAATATGGCCAAGACATGAAGTCAAAAAATCAAGAAGGAGATCAGAATAGTCGATCCGGCCCCATTAATATTAGGAAATTTTGTAAACTGATAAGGTTCAGGAATTTTTGCAAGCAGATAGGATGTGAGCATCTCTATAAGCAGATAAGTTGCAGGCATCTTTGTATGGAGATAGGTTGCAAGAATCTTTGCAAGAAAATAGGCTGCATGAATCTCTGCAAGTAGATAGGATGTAGGTATTTTTGTAAACACTCAACTGGAATTAATTTAAGGACCCACTCTATTTACTCACAAAAAAAAAGTGTGCCCCACCTTGCACTAAAGTCACCAATGCTTTAAAATATTACAATTCAAATGTCTAAAAATAAAAAAATTAAAATACTTCAATCCAAGCTTCAGTCCAGTCCTCAATATGGTCCTCAATCTAGACTTCAATCTGGTCCTCAATATGATCCTCAATCTAGACCTCAATCTGGTCCTCAATACGATCCTTGATCCAATCCTCAGTCCAGACCTCAATATGAACAAAAACTTTTATGCAATGAGTTTAGATAATTTTAATATCAGTTAAAGAACTATCCACCAAAATCGTGTATAAAGGATTTTTAAAAAGGACATGCATCAAACTTTGAGTGAATACCAGGCAAATCAAGTGGGGCAAATCAAGGAGAGATATGTGCATTGAGTTGAAGCAAACCAAGTAATCTCACTAGTAGATTCACGATTGGATGGAGATGTGTTCATTCCAAGTTTATTTGTGGCCTCTACCAGCAAGGAGGATTGTTTTTCTTCAGAAATGTGTCATTTGTATCATATACTAGATCAAAATTTTTCTAAAGAAGATGTAAATGGTGATTTGTTCTGTAACATTGTGGGCATTCTTTCCAGAAACATTGTGAGCATAGAACGATGAGAAGTCATGGGTAAAAACAAGTAGATTAGTTTCCAAATAAACAGAGGTGAAATCACTACAATATGGATTATGTGTTCCTCAACCTCACTCTATAGATAAATAAGATATCGTGGTTGTCGTTCCAGATCAAAATCGTCCTCGAAAAAAATTGAGCGTTCAGAAGGTGCAACACTGGGTGGATCTATAACATTGGGTGGATCTGAAATCAAAATTTGAAGGTAGTGAATTTCATTGATGTTTTCTTTGTTTCTTTAAGGAAGGGATGTGTCTTGAGATTTACAGAGGGATTTCTTCTCTATAGGTACAGTATCCAATCTAGAGATTCAAATCTTCTTTTTCACTGATATAATTCCAAAGATTCAATCTGATGAATTTCAGATAAATTCAGAAGTGACTCACAATCCAGTCCTTGATGCGGTCCTTGAAATGGACCTTGATATAGTCCTTGATACAGACCTTGATACGGTCCTTGATATTGTCCTCAATACAGACCAGATCTGAAAAGTTATAAAAAATAAAGAATCTACAACTCTAAATTTAAATTGTGAAATTTATAAAATGATCCGAAGAAATTGTTTACAAATGAGCCCTTTTAAAAAAATAGTAATGGATCTATGATATCGGAATAAAAAATCAAAAATATACTATTATCTGCCTAGATCTCTTAGATTTCCAAGAAAGAAAGTTGTAATTAATCAAATCTACAAAGTTGAAATTTGCATATCTACAAGTTTACCACTCAAAAAGATGAATCAATTTAATGAACAAATTGATTACTCTAATCACAATGACAATTTTCCTTATTTTAAAAAACAACAACAAATTATCTCATTATCATTTCCCTTGAGTTTGAAGAGATCCGTGTTGATGTTAATAAGTCTTCCTTGCTTCCTTGATCCATCAACAATTCTCTTCCATCATAATTTTTACCATGGCTTTGATACCATGTTGACAAAGTGTCCTCAGACACATAATTTTATTAATAAGGAAAAAATGATTACAATCTGAAGTCAGATTTCATAATCTACTCCTTAACCTCACTTGAAGAAAGAAGCTCAACTCTAAACTAAAAAATAGGAGATCAACCAATCACATAATCACATGAGTATGATAGGTGTCCTTTACATAGAAGATAGGTGTCCTTATCCTAAAAAACTAGAATAAACTAATTTCTAAAAACATTTATACTAGAAAATACTTAGACTATAGAACGTTAGGATTATGAGGTTAACATATCTTCCCTTCATTTCTAGTATCCTTAGACCTGTGAACATCAAAGATCCTCTTCCTCCCACACACTTTTCAATTTAATAGTTCTACAAACTTAGAATCACTTAAACTCCATCAACTTGTCATTTACTAGAATAAAAATCAAATAATCAAGGTCATACAATAGTTAAATGACCCTATATATAACAAAGTTGATACCTATTATAGCCTATGAATTTGACATAAATAAATCTTCTCAACTTGTTTTATTCGGTCGATCATATTTATAGGATCAAAATTGATCAGTGTGTTAGGGTCCTATAAATTATAGGAAATCTGATTATTCAGTTTCTATCTTTTGTTTCTCTCATGATGAAAGTTCCTAGCTTGATTGGTTTCCTCGGATGACTTTTCCCCTCCATACATTTTGTCCAATCCTTCATTCATTGTTGCATTGATAACTCCCCTTTCCATTAATCTTATTCGCCACATCTCGCCTACCAATCATTCCTGCACAAAATCAATGTTATAGAAGCTTATGGTAAATGAAAAACAATAAGTTAATAAGTATTAGTGAACATTGTTAAGGATAAATAATTAGAAATTTAGGTGAGCAGGTTAGTAATTAAATTAGGGTAATAAGTAATAGTTTTAATAATAAATCAAAATAATTAATAAATAATTATTTTTAATAAATAAATAAATAATTTTGAATAAGTAATTAATAATTATTAAAATATTAAAAAATAATAATAACAAAATAAAACTAGAAACATAATTAATAAACTAAACAAATAAAAATTAAAACGTAAAACAAAATAAAATAAAAAATACATATAAAACAAAACCATATAAAAAAAACAAAATTAAATAAAACAACAAAAACAAACATTCAAACTAATACTAACTTTATTCTAAGTCTTGTGCCTCACATATCCCAAGCAAAAAATTAACAAAAAGATCAATGACATGTAATTTTTTCTGACCCCCACGCCATCCGAACTTTAATGGAAGGGGGGGGGGGTCCAAAATGTAGTTTTACTAATGCCAATTGTCACCTCCCTGTTATTTTAGTCTCCCACCCCCCTCCCCCCTCCTAAACCACTTACCATCCTACTCCCCCCTGCAAACCACCTTTCCCTCTCTGAAAACAACTTTCCCCAATTAAAAAACTATTTTTTTCTCATTTCGACCAGTCATCTTCCGAGGCGATTTCGGAGAAAACCAGGATGAATTTTGAGAAACCGAAAGAGGGCATTTCTCAGAATGGGCCAAATAACAATAACGTCTCCCATATTTCTCATAGTATTTACATATTGGGATAATCAAAAGTATCTTTGAGCTCTATTTTTGGGGATTCATGATTTTCTTGTTTGAGACATCTATTTCAAACCCAGATCCCATACAGTTGGAGATGAATTTCAAAAAACCAAGAGTGGTTTTTGCTAAGAACAAGATGATATACAAAAAATCCCAGAAAATTTACACATGTATCTCATAGTGGGAGAATCTAATAATTTCTTGAATCCAATTTTTTATAATTTCAGGAGGAAAATATTTCAAAAGAGACAGATGGCAGAGGGTTCAAATTGATTGGGCAAAGAGAAAACATTGATGAGACAGATCATCAACCACTTCCCTCCAATCAGGGATAGATATATCAACAACTCCCATCAAATTGGTTTCCATATGCAACTAACAACTAACCACAACCTCATATTCTAATTTTTCTCCATATCTATGATGGTACAAGATCTTTTGTCAAATCAGATTTACTATTTTTAGTAAATTTGTCGGGGATTTGTTCTCCATTAATGTTGTAACAACCCTAGTTGAAAATATGCTTAGGGATTATTAAGAAAAATTAATTAGGTGATTAATTTTCTTAACATGGTTTTAACTAAACAAAGATTGGCATAATAATATTAATTAAATATTTATTAGTTAATTAATTGTTATAATTTTGATTAATTAATTAATTAAATTAATTACCTATCACATTGAATGAATAGGGTAAACAATTAAAGGGGTTAATAAGTTTAATTTGTTAAACACTTATCTATTCGGGAAGGGATAGGACATTAAATATAAGGATGAGATATTAATAAGGGATAAGATAAGATAATAAATACGGAAGGATAAGATAATAAATAAATGGATAAGGAAAGTAATGAAAGAGCGGGAGTCGATGAAGAGGGAATATTATGGGGAGAGCCTTACGGTGGAAGGATTCTTTTGGGGGGAAGAGGATCATCATTCTACGCGGGGGAATTTTTATTTTGGGGGATTTACACAGAGGAGAGTTTGAGTTCTGTAGTCGGGAAGGATTAGTACAGGGGGCACCGGTTTGCTGGAGGTTTTGGGCATAGGGGATAGGATATCCATATGGTATCCTGGAGCTAGGAAGCTATCCTAGTTGGCAGGGTGGAAACTTGGTTTTGGGTAGTGTTTGACATAGTTCAGCAATGAACAACCAGATCGACGGGGGAATTAGCATTAGGGAGAGGTAATTTAATTATTATGTTGAGTAATTCTTATGCTGTGGATAAAATTTTAAATTTCTTGTCTAATATCATATGCTCAAATGTTGGTGATTGAATTATTTTAGTATAAGAAAGAATTATATGCCAAATTAGAATTAAATTTTGTATATTTTTTACGGCTACTACACATGGTATTAGAGCCCTGGTTCAAAATCTGGAACCAAGGGCCTACCTACCTACCTACCTACCTACCTACCCACCTAACCTGTAAGCCAGGTAACATTGAAACCTTAAGAAAACCCTKAATATAAAAGAAGGAGAAATATGTAAGAAATTCCCCATAGTGTCAAGTCTCTCTCCACTTATTCAAGTCACCTTCACGCCTATAAGGGTCTTGACCTCCTGCAAGAAGTAAGAAGTACAAAGACTAAAGAGTATTAGGTTCAAAAAAAAAATTCTTAAATATGAAAGAATATAGAAATGCCCTACTTATGTTTTATTTTAGCAGAGGTTCTTTAAAATAAAATACAACATTCTAGGTTTAATAATTCAAGGTGGAATTCTAAGTGCAGTAGACCTGTTGCAAGCCAGAGCCAAAAGGACTTTGCCAAAGTGGCATTTGTTCAAACAAAGAGT
>JZKD02S1302521.1:128974-142590 GCA_000966675.3 Picea glauca
TATATTAATGGTAAATTAAATAATGAATGCATGCTTCCTAATAGAAAAAATGAAAACATAAATATATGTATATTTATATTATGAACAAATTATAAACAAAGGAAGTTAAGCATGTAAATTATAAACAAATTATAAAAGTTATATTTATATTATAAACAAATTAAAAAAAAAATAATGAGGAGCGCTCATACCCTTGAATTTTTAAAAAAGAAAAATAAAAATGAATTATATAAATGATTTAAACTAAAAAGAAAATTAAGAAAGTCAAAAGAGAAAAGGGGGGAAGACCTAAGTAAAAAGAGAATTAGGGTTTGAGGGGATAAGAGGATGGGAGAGGGGAAAAGAAAGGGGGATTTTGCTGAGATTGGAATGCTATGCTGAGAAAAGAGAGACTGTCTGATTTTCTGGTAGGAGTTGGGAAGCCTCAACACATTTTGAGTGGTAGCTCAGCCTTGGAGGCGAGCTGAGGAGCTAGTTACTCTCTGGTTGTGTGTGGCCCCTTTGCGGCTCGGGGGGCTGAGGGGGAAGAAGAGTACCCCTAGCGTTTGGCTGGGAGGTACCGGTGAGTTCGTTGTTGTCGGCAAGCAGGAGCAGGAGCGGAAAGGAGCACAAGAACAAGGTAGCGACTTCGGGGTATCAGCCGTCGGTCATAGGTATGCAAGCACATTTGTTTAGAAAATAAATTTGTAAAGTTGTGTATGATCTCTCATGATGTCTATTATTGTGTTAAATTCCGGGACCATTCCATTTCCCGGTTATAGTTTTCTGTTCCTCGTTCAGATCTAACCCTCGTGATCCTTTATATGAGATAAACTTAGGGCCTTAGTCTTCTCCTCTGTTGTCAGTATTTTATATGGGGTTCTGAGACAAAGCTATTGAATTTCGTTCAGGGTGGGAACCGGTTGGCTGGAATGAATGTTTCAGCTATTTACTTTGGCGTCCTTTTTGAGTAACTGTTGTAAAACGTTGTCTAGGTGGTTAAATTTCAGTGCTGTAGGAAGATATTTATTCCTTCATTCCTTTCTGTGCGTGGTGGGTTCAAAAAAAAAAAAAAAAACCTTCTCCATTTTCTGTTGTTACATCTGCGTTTGCAGTTAGAATCACTCTGCATCGCGTCTGTGTATCCCGGCGTTCCTCTCTATCAGGACCCGAGTTCTCCATGGCCACCTGCATTCAACTTCTGCAGCGTTTGCATAACCGTTGGGACAATGGGTGATTCTCTTTACCAGGAGCTAAATCGAAACCCTTGGACTCTGACCAGATCTTCTTTTCCCGCTCCTTGGTAATGCCCCGGAGCCCTTGGGAGGGCGAGTTCATTTCTTTGCGGTTGTTGAACTTTGTCAGCCCATCCTGTAGCGAGACATCCCAGGGGAGGTGGAATGATTTATGGTGTTAGCTTTATAACTGTTCAGGCATCTAAGTTTATGGACGGACCTCATATTTTCATTCCACGCCACCTTTTGGCTTTTTCAATGAGGGTTTTAGTTTCCCAGAGATTTCCATTCATCGTTCCTTGTTGCTCTGTCGAGATGTTTTTCTGTTATTCAATATAACCAGTGATGGAACAAATTAATCCTTGAAATTTGGAATTTCAGCTTCTCCCCAAAATCTCTTTAATCATGATCCTTTCCTTACGCGATGGTCATTGTGTTATTATCCTCCGTCAGTGGTTGATGGCATTGAACCCTCAGTTCACCTTCGGACTCATCGAAGGATTTACTGAGGATCAGACGCAGTGAGGTAGTCGCGACTGCTGCTCCGGTCAGATCGAGCACAGTGGCACGACTGACAGAAAACCCTTGGGCGAATTTTTTTCCTCTTTTCACCACGACAACTATGCTAGATTTTTAGCTAGCGTCTCACCAGCGGTCATAGTCCGCTAGGGCATAAAACGGGGAGATGATTCCCTCGTGTTGAATTCTTTTTACCATAGTTGATTTTTATATTTTTTTTTGCGCTCTCCCTTAATTATCACCATATCTGTAAACAGTTTTAGAAGGGTGCCTCAAATTGTTCATTTTTGGCGTACCCTAGTTTCAACCTCACGGATTACCTTTGATCTTACCCCCCTACGTGAACTTTAAGGTTCTACCGCGTACCCTTCAGAATGACGAAGTTTTTGTGTTCATTAAAAATCTTTATGGACCAAAATGCGATTGAGGGGCATCGCTGTCACCTCTCCTAAGAAGGTGGTAATTACTGATCCTTCCCGTCAATCTCAGAGCTTGGGAGGTCGCGCAACATTCCAACAATTGGGATCTGTAACGCCTGACAGATCAACCATTGTTCCCACAAAATCTTAGCCTTCCTGGCCGCCCGAGACGCATGTTGGCTGACTGTCAGAGGCGCAGTTCCAGAAAGGGGCATGCATGCCGAATGGCCCAACCACTGGCATAATGCCAGCTCACTTGCCAGACGATTCTGACCTGCGTGGATATTTTCCGTGACACGTTTCTGATCTTGGGTGGTGTAGTTGAATTTGTTTGGAACGCGTAAGAGTTTTAATTATTATTACACATTGTTGAAGTGTTGTATTTGAATTTTAATCTGTATACGTATATGATTTTTATTCATTTGCTAAACAATAATTACAGAATGTATTCATAAGAGTTGAAATTAGTTGTAAATACAGTTAGGAATGAAAAGTTGTTTAATTCCTTAAAACCACCTTAATGTATAAACTGGTTTTTCCCTTTCTCATAACTTTCATGAAAACCTAGTATAACATATTTAGTTGATATTTGAAAAGTAATACTTATGATTTATTTTTCTATTGTTTTAATGTTAGCACTATTCTGATAGCATATGGATAAAATGGTTCTTCCTTTCTCATAACGCTAGTCTGATTTATTTTGAAAAGTAATACTTATGAAATGTTTTCATACAAGGTGAATGAAATAGTGGAAAAAAAAAAGGGAAACAATCTTTTCTTATCTATTTTCAAAAAGGTTTTATTTCCAGTTAATAAGAATTTTGTTAAAAGTTATAGTTTTAATCGATGGATGAGAACTTGATTTTGGGAGCTTAACTTGTAGAGGTATAAACCCATTTCCTGATGACCAGTTTATTTGAATTTTAAAAGACGAGGATGCATTTATTATTACATATTGTTTTAATGTTAGCGCTGGGCAGAGAGAGGGTTACCCGATAGCCTTAGACTTCCTTACATAATTCTTGTGGAAACTGATAGGTTTATTTATTACTACATATGGTTCCTAAATGTTAGCGCAGATCGTGAGCACAGGACAGAATGTAGTTAACAGGATAGTACCGGATCGCATTTATATTATTAGATTGAAGTAGCTCTATTTATCCTTCCATAAATTGTTGACACTATCTATGCTATTGGATAGAATGGAACGTAATATGATAAAACGAGATGTTAATATATGTGTTAAGTAGTGGAGTGCCGCTGAAATTGTAAATGTTGGATAACTTAGTTGATTACAGATTTGCGTAAGGGTAGGGTGACTAAATATGTAATAAGGTTAGGTAATATGTAAGGTTATAATGATGGTAATGCATTACTTGGTTTATGTTAGAATAGCGTGGCCATCTGATATGGAGTATAAATGTTAGTGTTATATAACATAGAGAAAAAGGGTTATGGAGGTTGATTGTGAGGGTTCACCTGAATGTATTGACCGAATATAAGGTAAGGAATGAATGTTATTGTGGAAGGTAAATGTAAGGAATGTAAGGAAGTATTATTGAATTATTATTACATTATGTGAGGGAAATTTTAAATGAAAGATAATGTTCTCGTAATGTTATTTTAGCAGGTAAGTGCAATGTTACTACATTACAACGTAATGAATGTAAGGTAAGGCTATTCTAAGAAATCATCTTATGAAGGAATGTGCAAATTATGATGTGAGGAATTGATAGTGTCATCTAATGCAATATATCGGATTGTTAATGGCGTGATCATTAGTATAAGGTCCTTGCAGTTTAGATGGTTAATTACGAAGTCTTTATACTACCAGGGTAAGGATGCTAACCCTCATGGGATGATTGATAATGTAACTTTACAATGATGGTGTCAAATGATTTCCGGATAATTCGTTACTGTTGAGATGTAGTGAGGGTTTAGTTGTTGCCTATTGCGTTAAAACACTTTCACAACCATTCATGATGTTTCTGATTAACATTGATGGTGATTTATGTTTTAGAGTTGCGCAATGGAATGAATTTAAGACCCATATAGCTGGTAGTTCCTTGTTAAATTAAGATTGCACTGGGTTGTAATTGTTGTGTGTTGGGTCAGCTTGTGTCGGGCGGGAGGTAGACACCTCTTGTAGCTTAGTATATATGTCTGTGAGTAAATCCGGTGGAAGGAATCCAGTGCCGTATCAAGAGTCTCGGGCTGTTTTAAGGCACAGTTCCACTCTTGTGACACACTCTGAGCCGTATCAGTAGTCTTGGGCTGTTTAAAGGCACAGTTCCACTACTGTGACTCTACTGTTGGATTCTTCCATTCTGTGACAGTACTGTACCTAACCCATGGTGTATTTTTCTGCTTACAGCTTCTAGTTGCACGCCTTATGTCCAGGGGTGTTATTTCTTATTGTCACTGTGACATGTCGGGTCGTCTTGATTGTGTTCGCCTTACTTGCGTCTAGTTGGTTCGAGTGGTGACGAAGAGTCAGGGGGGGTTGTTCCCTACACGCGCGCACACACGGTTAAAGCAAAAAAACAAAAAAAAAATTGCACCTGTTGTCAGAGTAGTTGTCCTTAACATAGGAGGGTTGTTACACACTTCCTTATCCATTCTTTTACTTTCCGCTATGTTAGTCTCCCAGGTCTTCATTATAATATCGCCTCTAGTTTGTTTCAAGGGAGACAATATAGAGACCATAGATACTCCTCTTGTCTATGCCACAACTTCTTCTTGGAAAGTGGCCCAAGAAACAATAGGCTCTCTTTCCTTTAGAGAAATTTTATTTAAGGATTGGTCGACCACCCAAAAATGGTTTTGGATAGCTTCTACTTTAGTGAAAAGGATTTTCTTTACTGATCCCATCTTATCACACACCTCCAATCCATTCATTTGGAAAACTATCATATCTACAACTATATTTTCAATTGACTTTATTCTGGCCTGTAGTTGTTTTACGAACTCTCCCTGCTGAAAGGCCCATTCTCTACTCGATTGTGCATTCTTGTGCATTTCGTCGAGACTGAATTTGAGCTGGATGATTTCTTGTGTATTAAAAACTCTAATCTACTCAAAACTCTTGTTCATCTCACTCTCGACTTCCTTCTCTACAGTATTTATTTTTTCCTTCAACTGGATCACCAACAGATCCTTATGCTTCAACTTCTCCTTCAGGGTGCCCACTGAAAACTAGTTTGTTGTTGTAAAATCTCCTAGCGAGCCTGCAACATCTGTAGCAAAGTATTCTTCTTCTATGACCTACCCATCCAATAGCACCCTGTGATTCTTCACAGTTTGCACTATCCCTTTGATGTGTTTATCTTCTTACTACCTCCCTTCTCTTCTTACCGAAGAAGAATTATGAAGGAGGCATCTCTTCTGCCAAAATAGGTATAAGATATTTTATGAGTACAACTTCTGCACTCGGGTTCCCTCTACTAAACTATAAGGGTGTGACACATTGGATAGGATTTCCTATCTCAGTGGATAGTTTCTTACCAGCTGTGTTAGTAGCTAGTTTTCCTGGTGTGGACAGTGGATTTTATTCTCCCTTTTTTATCAAGGCCTCAGTCTGAGTTTCAATGTGATCGCTTAGTGGATCTATCGATGTGGTGTCTTCCTTCTGAGTCAAAACCTCAGTCTTCTCTGAAATTTCTTCAGCATCTTGTTTAATGGAGCTCCCCATTTCCAACCTCTGGGTCTCAACTTGTTGTGTAGCTGGAGGTATTTGGGTCTCTCCCTGAAATAATTTGGGAAGTATATTTCTTTGATGCTTATGGAAGTTATAAAAATTGACCAATTTATCTGGAGCTAGATCTTGAACTCGACTCAAGACCTCCCGATAAGACCTTTCTCTTCAGAATACTTCGTCCTGAGAAAAATCTTCATGTTCATATCTTTTCAAATTGTAGAGGTCCATGTGATTACCTACAATCTTCAACAGATCATGCTTCTTGAATTCAATATTGACCAACTTGATTTCCTCCAGGGATGCGACCTCTACTTTTGAATGGCCTAAATCCAGCAGAGAAAATGTACCAATCTGCAGGGGGAAAGTGGGCCAGAGCCTTTTTTGTACTTCTTTCAGCTCCTTACTAATTCCCTCATGCACATTTTTATGTGTTACCTCGCGACACACCAATTGATCTGGTATAAATACAGGTAGAGTATGTGGAGGAACCGAGCAATTGAAAAACCTAATATAGGATAAATGTTCTTCAACGTACCAGTCTGCTATCTTTCATAGATTAGTGACAATTTTTTCAGAAATCCTGGGAGGTGGGAAACCATATAGAACGGTATCCATTGATGCCACCACCCAGTTGCATATTTCAAAGAATAAATATTTCACTTTGTCTTATATTTTCGAATGATAAACATGTATGGGATCAACATTATCTAGAGTCCAGTTCTAGCCCATCAGAGGAAAAGGTGTCATAAAACAGATGGCGTCCATGATATAATCCGACATGAAGAATGGGGCAGGCTTCCCCTTGGATTTTCATGTCTGGTATTCTTTAATCTCCCTAACCAAACTATATAACAACATCTTGTCCCAATCAAAAGAATACCCCCCTACCACCGTGTGCATAATAGGCACCCATTGTAACAAGAAATGGGTTGTGTTTTCCCTCCCATAGAGTCTATGCATAATCATTTATATATACATTATGTGAGGCTCTAGTGAAGATACTATGTATATTCCATGGGAGTCAACTCTGAACTTCTCAGGGCGAGAGTACCAATCCTTAATCAATTCGGGAAGGATTTTCCATATTGGACACATTCCTTCTTGTCAAAGTTTACTAGGAAACTGACATTGTAAATGAAATTGGGTGTTGGAGACAATTTGTACATTACCTATAAATGTTCTAGCCGGAAATACCCAACTATGACCTTTTTTGAATTGAAGATGGTCCTGGTTGGGATATCAACATTTTCGAGCACCCAACCGACCATATCATTGTAAGTCAGGAGTCCAAGCCTTGTTGCTATATTATTTAGCTCTGATTGGGCCACAATTTTGTATTTGGTAGCTAGGGTCTCCGTCTCCTTGTCACTTGAATCATCTAGGAAATTAACCAATTCATACTGTAGAATATTGAATACCTGCATCCAGGATTTAATGGTGTCTATGCTTCTAGGTGAGGTGTCAGAAAGGAAATCTATGTTCTGGCTCGAAATTTCACCAGACGCTTTAGTTTCTTTTCGTGGAGCCATTGTATCAGGCCACGAAACTCTATTATCTATCATAGGGAATGTGCAAAATTCTTTATCTTGAAAACTTGCTTCTCAGTAAAACCGCACAATGAAATTCAAATTCAATACCCTTTTCCTTTAATTGCATTGATTAACCAATACCTCTACTGACGAAGCATTTACTTTCCATAATGAATAATATTTAGGCGGTGGTCCAATATCTTATTTGGAATGATTGTCGTAAATCATTTATTAATGTCATTAATTTTTTGGTGGTTCATGATTGGAAAAAGCACAGATGAAATTTGAATTTATTCGAGTCATTATTTGGCAATGGATTAATTATGAGATAATCATCATTAATGCATTAGTTAATCGCACTTATTATTAAGTAAATTTTGGAATTTAGGATCTTGGGATGTCCTATAACAGTTTGAGCTATGACTTTCAAAATGCGAAATCGCAATGTGATTAATTAATTTTAATCATTTTTACCTTTTTAAATAATCGTGATTAACCTAAAAAAAATTGGGTTTTTGGATCCCAGGATATTGATAGTCGCTCGAGGCAAGATCACCGAAATGTGAAATTGCGAGGTAATTAATTAATTGTTAATATTTTTTAATCTTTAATTAACCTAGCTTAAAGATTAATACATTTCGAGAGTTTGGGCTTCAGGATATTAGTGATACAATAGATGGTGAAGACGCGATTTCTGAAATCGTAAAACTATTATTTGATATTCCAATTGGATTTTAGTTTCTTTTTAAGTATTTATTAATTCATTTGTTTGGTTACTTAACTTCATTTAAAAAATCTGACAGGTCATTTCCGTAAATATACGTCCGAGGTTAAGTGTTATACATGTGTGGTGACTTGGATCTTTTGAACACTATTCATGTATTGGGACTTTGGAAGTGAGGCATGCTGAAATACCTGAACTACGAAACTCTAAAACCTGAAATTCTGAAGTATTCTATAGATATTTGACTCTTTAACGAGTAGGGGGTTCCATAACTTCTACGATATTATGATCATTTGATTTGATGGAAGATTTCATCAACGACGAGAGTCAAGCGCGTGTTATTTTATTTTAAAAGGAAACACAATTTGTTTAAAGACTAAAGTTCAGAAATTTATGTATGTCCCAGCATAGGCTCCCTCTAGGGATCGCGTCTCCCTACGAGACGTAGAAGAACAATAGACCAAGTTCCTTTATTGGGTAAATGGAGTCATTATTGCATTTCTATGGAACACTTTCGAAAAAAAATCATAGTGAAACAAGAGTTTCAACCGTAACTTAGAAAACCTTCAAAACACATCAAATCATGACTTTTAGTTATGATATTTGAAATTCCTCTTTCTTGAAACTGTATTTGAATTTTCTTAAGATAATCAAAACAAGCTTAACCCATCTATCAGACTCTATTCAATCTTGTTTGTATCAATGGAAAATGATTTTAATGATTTATTTAGGGAGTCCTATGTCCGCTTAAAATGTAAATCTTGTCGAAAAGGGATCTAACTACTAGACTACATTATAGTACATGTATAACAACCTTCCAGATATCATAGAAATTTCTTCAATTCCAATGAGCCTATTCAGTACCCCAATGAATTTATCTAATTCCCTCATTGAATTTCCTTTCACCACTTCAATTATTCGTTTTTCATTTAAATGATGAGATGAGGGAAATCATTTAATGAATTTCCTTTCATCATCTCTTTTTGGATTAGATCGGGGAAATCATTTATTGAATTTCATTTCACCATCTGTCTTATATTGTTTTATAAACATGAAGTGGGGTCAATCGATTTGTATGTAATATACCAGGGACAATATCTGTTTATAATTTAGCATTAGAGGTTTGTCAACTCACTTTGATTACTCTAGGTTAATCCTCTTCCAACCTTCAAAACACCTTCACCTATAAGGAAGTTCTCATGGGGAGATTTTACTTTCCAGGGACTTGCCTTGAGTGGAACTAATAAGTTTGAGTCTATTAGAAAGGCTAAAGTAGTCATGATTAACCTAGACATAATTTCTTTCAGTTAAATTGAGAGGGGCGTATAAATTTTCCCCTAACATTATTTTAATACATGTTTTTGAGTTTTCAGAGTTAAGACAAAATGTTCCTTCTGTGAAGACCAAAAAGGGGAAAAAAGAGAATCAAAGAAAAATAAAACTTTGGGATGGGCATGATAAAATAGTAAGAGTACTCAAAAGTTCTATTGTGAGAAGGTTCAATCTCACATAAGATTTTTTAGAGATTCTCATATTCCTTTAAGATCTTTTATTCGTATTTCATTTTTATTTCATTTTATTTTATTTCATTTTTTATTTTGATATTTTAATTTTATTTAACTCGGAGAAGACTTTTAGGATTAAGACATAATTCTTATATTCCTCTCATTGTTGATGAGGTGATAATATTTATATGGACGATAATTCCTTCATATTTATCTAAATCTCTTTTAAAATTTAAACTTGGTTCAGTGGATTAGAAGCTCATACCTCAAATTTTCTTTATATTTTCAACTAAGAAAACCATTTATTTATTACCCATTTTGAGAGAATATCAATGTTATGAAATGTGTTTCTGATACCTTCTCATCTCTCAACTATCAGCGAGGATTATGCATAAAGATAAACACGAGAAATGTTAGAAACTTCTCGAAAAATAAGTAGTAGTTGTTACTTATTTTTGATATTTCTGTGTTTTTATGAAATCAACAAACCTGGCTGTATTTACAGTGAAAATGGAAACTTACAAAAGAAATGGAAATTGTGAATCAAAACAAGGAAATCAAAACGGTATATATAGTGAGAGTTTGGAAAATTTTTATTGCATAAAGTGCTTCAGGTAATGCCCGTTGATGGGGGCGTTAAGAACTTTCCCATCGAGGTTATCCAATAAGAAAGAATTCTTTCCTTCAGAAGCTATGACCCTGAAAGGTCCACACTAGATGTGGTCGAATTTTCCATGTTTTTTGACATCCTCCTTCCTAGCATCCCATTTCAAAATGAGGTCATCAGGAAGGAACTCTTTGTCTTTATCCTTTTTATCAAATAGGGCTTTCATATTGTCTTGGTATTTCTGGAGTTTCTCATATACCTTAGCCTTGTTCTGTTGGACCTCTATTAACTAGTTAATTCTTCGGGTGATATCATTAGGTTCTTCCTTTGAATCTTTCCAGAGCTTCATTACTGGCAGAGCCAGGTTTATGGGTAGTACCACATTAGTCCTATACACCATTTGGAAAGTTTGCATTTCGATCAAATTCTTAGTGCCTATCTGATTCGCCCACAAAGCATATTTCATATGAACATGCCATGCTTTCTTATTTTTAATTAACACATTTTTTATTATGGTGATTAGGCTCTTATTTGATGGTTCGACCAATCCATTTCCCTGACGATAGTAAGTTGTGGAATGTACCAGCACAATATTCTACTTTTGACAAAAACTAACCATCACCATGGATTTGAATGCCTAGGCATTATCTGTAACTATCTTTCGAGAACAACCAAATCTAGATAAAATGTTTTCTTCCAAAAGCATTACCACCACTGAGTCTGTTGCATTTCTTGTAAGAATGGCTTCGACCCATTTAGTAAAATAGTCTGTAACGGTCATAATCCATTTGTGTTGTGCACTTGAATGTGGATGGATCTCTCTGATAAAATCTAGACCCCACTCTTGAAATGGAGCTTCTATCTTGACTGGGGTCAAAGTTAGCTTGGGAAGATTTTGTTTGCCTGAGAATAATTGACAAGGGTTACAAGCTCTAACCTTACTATTCATGTCTATAAATAATTTCGACCAATAGTATCCAGCTCTCACGATTTTATAGGACATCACCCTCCAGGCGTTATGTCCTCCACAGACCCCTTCATGAAACTCATTTATTACACTCACTGTTTCGGATTAAATTAGGCATCTTAGTAAAAATCCCAAGGGGTGATTCCAATACAGTTGATTGCCAATAATAAAGTAATTTATCGCGTGCAGTTTTAGCATCCTCACCTTGGAAGGAGTCATATCATTAGGGCACTAAAGTGTCAAGAGATAGGAAACTATGTCGCTATACCAAGCCGAGGAAGATAATTTTTCTTGAATCTGAGTTTTAGGAGTCTCCACATCAAAATCTGTAGATTGTTAATGTCTAAAATCAACAAACTGAAATTCTGTCAAACACTTAGCAACCTAGAGATAATTGTCTTCATAAACTTCATAAGTGCAAAAACCCACATTTAGAAATTTCCATAAGCAGAAATACACATTGCTAAGAAAAAATATGCAGCGGAAAAACACAGTGGACAACAACCTAATAACACTCAAAATTTTAGGCAAATGCTAGGGAAAACCCCAATGTGGGGAAACCCAACGAGAGAGAGAGAGATCTTATTATTCTACTTTAGGAAAGTACAAAACAACAAAAAATCTACATTTCCAGCCAAGGAAAATACCTCACAGTACCAAATATGTCCCACAGAAATTAGCCTCATTTTCCATGCCAACACCGTACTATTGTCTGGCCTCTTCTGCCTCATTTTTTGTGCCCACAGTTAGTTGTATGAACTATTCTATACGACCCAAAAATAGTGAACATAAAACAAAAATCTACATCGAAATCTGTGCCCAAAATTTCTGGATTTCCGTGCCAAATCCGTACGACTATATGAAATCATACAGACTGTACGAATCCATACAGTGTGACCTCCCATAGAAAAAACATATTTTGGCCAAAAATTCACAGAAAAAGTTTCTCAGGAATCATGCAGACTTTCCTCGAAAAACATGCCCTCTTTGCTACTCACTTTCCTCTCTCAAGCATGCTCAAAAAATCTCTCTAACTCTCCTCTCGATGTGCTCTCAACATCCTCCTGATGTCTTCACAACATGTATTGCACACTACCCAATGCATTCTTTTATAATCTGAAAATGACTTTTCCCCCCCAAAAGTGTCTTTTCACCTTCCCAACCCTAGATCCAAAGGCCAAGATTAGATCTTTCCTTTTTCAATATCAAGGGTCATGATCCATTCCCTCCAAAATGTCTCATTTAAAATTAAAGTGAATTTCACTTTATTCCATAAGTGTTTTATGAAAATAAAGTCACTTTAAAAATAGAAGGTACACTTTATTAAAAAGTCACTTTACTAAAAGAACCACTTAAAAAAACTTTATAAAAACTATCACAAAGTCAAGTGCTTGGTAGTGAAAATATTAAGGTAACATATACATACAAGACAAAACATGCGGAGTACCTTCTGAGATAAACAAATCTAACAAAATATTCTATTTCTAGAAGTTCTACATAAGATTATAGATGATTTATCCCAAGTGCTCTGAAATTTGATTCAACTAATAGCTTAGCCAAGCCTTGACCTTTGACGAGTTTTGTTGGTTTTACTTCAAGATCAAATTCTTGAATATTGGCAAGCCATCGACCTCTCCTATCGTCACTATAAGGTTGAACTAACATATTTTTGACGGAACTGGTGGGTACATAGGCGATTATTTTAAAATGAAGCACGTACGTCATGAAAGATTTTAGGGCATTCACCATTGCGTATGCCTATTTTTCCAATATGTCGTATCTCAACTCTTCATCTCTAAGGCTTTTGCTAAATAATGCTATTGGTTGTTCGATCCCTTCCTCGTTCTTCTGTAAGAGTACAACTGCAATCGTATGTTCAGATGTGAATGAGAAGATAAGAAATTCTTTCATGTAATCAAGACTGGACAACATGGGTGCTCCCCTATAACTTTCTTGATACATTCAAAGGACACTTTAGCTTCAGTTGTCCATTTGACCTCCTTTCTTTTTTTAGCATACCTGTAATCAACTTTCCAATTTCAACGAAGTTCGGAATAAATCTTGTTAAGAAGTTTATTTTTCCTAAAAAATATTGGATTTCCTTTTTGTTCCTTGGAATATTTATTGTATCTATAGCTTCAACCCTTTTTGGGTCAATTTTAATTCCATCTCTAGATACTATATAGCCTAAGAGTTTACCTTCCTACATTGAAAAATGAGATTTCTTGGTGTTCAGAGACAAACCAATTTTTCGACATTTCTCGAATGTTTCTTTTAGGTGTATTAAGTGCTCTACATCATATTTATAAAACATGATTAATGTTGGACACACCTACCACACTTAGAGGGGGGGGTGAATGAGTGTGGGGCTCTTTTTCCCAAAACTTTCCTCTTGCACAAAAACTCATAAATTAGCATTCAACATTTATTCATTA